>DWMU01000095.1:0-12812 GCA_018246175.1 Papilio zelicaon
CGTTTCCTGGTTCTAAGCTACCTGCCCACCAATTTTCAGTCAAATCGATTCAGCCGTTCTTGAGTTATAAATAGTGTTAATAACACGACTTTCTTTTACATATATAGATAACTATATGAAAGTTCATAAAACAAAACATATTTTCTACCTTAAAATGCTTAACTATGTCTTCAAAACATCAAGTATTTTGCAATTATTTTGAATAGTTTTGTATTTTTAACTTGGATTATGTAAATGCTCTTTCAAGTAAGGCAAGTAATTTATTTATTAATTAAGAAATTTTTGCTATAAAAGCTTTAAAGTATAAAAAATTTTGATCTAAGTTTAAACTTTAAAGTGGAAGTAAGCATTTGTTAGTAAAACATTCGTTCCAATATCCCAATACAATCATTTATAACACGGTCATATATCAAGCAATCCCGAAAAATAACTGATATAGGTATAGATTGCTAGAATAGTGCTGTCTTATAAACCAAGTGCTATTAATCTTTCCGCCACATAAGACAAAATGAACTTAAAGTATATTATTTTTTATGGTGTGGACCTGTCTATTTCTCGTCGACAGGTGGTTCTTTTCGGAGCTATGTCTGTTTCATTGTGTTCATAGTCTTGTTTTGTAGTAGATTTTTTTGGTTAGACAGCGTGTCTTCTGGGGCAAAATATGGTTAAGTGAAAGTTGACTCACACTTTAATTGCGAACGGAGATCGGAGACCCAAAATAATGCACTGGATGTCCCTGCATTGGACCTCTGCACTACCCAGGCTAGACAATAAATGCCTTGATACCTACGCAATACTACTCGTATTCTACCAAAGAATATGTCAAGTCAGTAGGTTTTAATTTTTTTTAATTTTTAACAGAAGCACAACGATCTCCTGCAGTGCGCGTGTGTGCGAGGGGCGGTAGATGTCGCTGCGTATGCGCTGTCGCTGGGCGCGCGGGTGCAGGGCTCAGATGCGGCGGGTGACGCGCCCCTCGCGCTGGCCGCACGCGCCGGCCATACTGCTGTAGTAGAAATGCTGCTGGAGAATGGAGCTGATATTGATGCGGTTAATAAGGTAATATACTGTGCTAGTATAATCCATTTTCCACTATACAATTAGCCTAGAGAATTCCAGCCAGTGGAGATGGAATATAGTGGTATTTCACTGAGGTTTGCTGACACTGGAAAACGTCTATGAACTTTTTTTTTATAAACTTCAATATTGTTCATCGTAGTTTATTAGTTAACCATAATCTCCAAAATTATTTCACATGTACCAATATTTTAGAGGATGCAATCCGATTGTGTTGACCCATATAAAGTAGACTATAAGGTCAGAGAGATATATTAACATTCCATATAGTAGTACAATAGCAAGATTACAATAATTCCCTGACAACAGAGTGTCTTGCTCCATTCGTATTTCACGCTCCATCAGCAGAATTTCCGTACGACTGCTCGCCTACAATCAATTTACTATTAACAATGTGTATTAATAAATAAAGAAATAGCAATAAGTAAACAGATAGTCCAAATTAATATACTACCATTTTTGGATACAAATTTAACAATCACATAGTTAATAATTAAGATTTAATCTTACTAGTATTATAAACGCAAATGTTTAGATGGATGGAGGGTTGGATGTTTGTTTGAAGGTATCTTCCGAACGGCTGAACGGATCTTGATGAAATTTGGCACAGATGTAGAAAATAATCTGAAAGAACACATAGGCTACTTATTAAGTTTTTTTTTTTAATTTCGCGCGAACGGAATCGCAGGAAAAAGCTAGTAATTTCATAAATATTTGTGTGATACCAGTTGTATAAAGATTTATTAAGAAAAATTGTCGCCAGCCAAAATCTAATTAAAGTTTACAAACTGAAAATCATGCAGCCAATGAATGGTGTTCTTTTCAATAAATACTTTAATACGCATTTATATCTCTTGTTCGTATTTATTGACAAATATAAACAACTGCGTTAACTGTGTAAAAGTAAACATTAGTAAACTGTATCTTTGCTAAACGTTTATTAAATAAACAACAGGAATTTATTCTCAGGAGAAACGACACAAAACTAAACATCGTGCTTATTCGAATGTGAATTTTGCCGAAAGGGTATCCTCTAAGGATCGAATAAAGCAAGCAGAATTATAAATATAGTATTTAGGATAACGGTAAGTTTTTTTATAATAAACTTGACTGCAATTCCCATTGTGTAAATCCATACATCATCGATTTTTCAAGCCTCCAATAAATTTTGTAAAAACTGAGATTCCTAAGTCCTCTAGTTTAAACTTAGTACAATGAATCCTCACTAAGCTGTACCTTTAGTAGTCACTTAAAGACTATGAGAGCAGTAGACTACAATTAGGTTATATTCATGGATTCAGAATTGGCGACAGTCAGAATTGATTGTTTTATTTCTGACTAGCATTGGTTCATCTAGGATAGTCTGCAAATAACTAGAAATAGTTATTTAAAAGCCTACGGATTAAAAATTACTTACTTGATATATATTTCTGAGCGCCTGATTACAAAACAGATGCAAATTCTGATTTTGAATACAAACATGTTCCATTTTTTAAAATCCGATACGCAACGGAATTAAATTTTAAATTTCGAATAAAAATTATATTCGAACAGCAATTATTATGGAAGGTAATCCGTTACTGGGTTTGGTCGGAACATCGTTAGGGCGGTCCGGTAGGCGTGTATTGATTCGAATCGATTTTTGACAAAATTCTCTTGTGTTTTATGCCTTAATAAAATCGATTTTTGTCAATTTCATCAGATTCAGTTATAAATTGGAATGAACAGAATTTATGTTAGAAAATCCAGATTTGAAATTGTTCTTCTATATAGGTAGAGTTATTTTATTTTTGAAATGATATTTTTGCTGTAGAATATCGTTCTGTGCGTTGTTTATTTATCTTTTTATCTAAAGCTATTTGATCTAATGGAAAAATAACATCTATTTTTCCATCAGACCCTTGTTATTGTAAGACTGAACCTCGCCTCAGATATAATAAGTTCCATTGCTTTTATAAGAAACAATTTCGAGATAACGTTTAAAAAAGAACGTACACACAGAGTGGCCAGTTTTACATTAGACTTCATAGAAGCGCGAATCGTAAGTATAACGTATAACAATGATTAACGACATATTCAATTAACCCGCATGACTAGGGTTACCGGGTCACCAAACCTACTAACCGGACAGACAAGCCAGTTTGACCGGACATTTGGGTAGAAAGGTCGGACACCCTGTATTATTTAGGATTTTGTCTCAGTATTAATAGGTACACTCTCGTTTGGGAAATGTAAAAAGCCTAACAAAAGCCGGAAAACTGTTTATTTTGGCCGGACACGCAATTAAAAGTCCTACCTATGTCCGGCTTTATCCGGACGCCTGGCAACGCTTAGCATGACCATACATCCATCACCTTTGTATAAATAAATTCATACATTCATTAATCATTTAGTAGCGGCGTACGTTGGATATAGATTATGTTTATAACCGGTTCTTTATTTAGCATTAGTAACAATGTAATTTTTATGAAAATAACTTTCATAATTTGGACATTCAATAAGCAATGCACAAATTTCATTATTAGTTTGATTGTTTATTTTTTTAAGTACTTGGGAACAACGATTTCTTAGTCAACTTGAGTCTGTATGTGTAGCATGGGCGTCGCCAGAAGGGGGAGTGGTAGGAGTCAGCTGCCCCTAGAGAATCGAAAAATTGTAAAAAACATATAAAATATACTTCGAATAAGACTAAAATGGTAGCTGTATCCTCCGCACCCTACACACAGCCTAAATCATCGGCTGTAGACGACCATGATATTTAGTATTGTGTACATGTATCACAACTTTAAAGTGTACGAACTCTTCGAGTTACAATTCGAGTGTTCTCTGATAATCTTGATACTTGGAACTTATGTAATTGTTAGTTTCCACTGCCGTGCCTGCACAAAAACATATTATCTCTGATTCTAAGGGCTGTATTCTAACTTGTATTTAAATGAAAACTCATGGGTCATTTTCATTCTAAACATAAAAATTTCTGTTACTCCATTTGTTGTTGAAGTAATATCTCTTTGAACCTGTCACTTTGTCTACGTTTAAGCTACTTGAAATTACAAAAGGAATTCATGACTTTATAATTACAGAGTTCAATATCGTTCGCCAGCAGCGATCTACTAAATAATTAATTTGAAATACGATGTAATAATCATTTAAATTTGTTACAAGGTATTGTATAATTTTACCATTTGAATAATGATAATAAATTTAGACATCTTGTTAGGATAAAATATGAATTAATTTCACAGATCTTGTGTTAACATTCCTGAGATAATTGGCAGATAATTAAAAATTTTACTAACCATTCTTGTAATTACTAAAATAAGGTTAAAGCTTTTCCTAGGATAAAATTTACAACTGTCGAACAGCTGGATTTGAACCTATATCTTAGGTATATAGCCGATGTTAATGGATTTCTGACTGATTAGTTATTTTATTTCTAATTTTATGAGTTTATGATGTTATTGAGTATATATTCTGTTTGTAATTTAACATTTTCTCGTATATACCTACTCATTAGACTTGTTACATTGTATCTTGTTATAAGTCATCATTAGAGAATGTAACAAGCCGCTCCTCTGCGACCTCACGTAGTAAATCCCCAATAAATTACATATATGAACACATTTTAGCGACATTTTTATTTGCTACTCCTATGTTAATGTAATTTTATTTTCTACACATAAAATATGTCTACATACACATTTTTATGTACATTTTAACTATTAATATACAATATAAGCTTTTTGCGACATTCTCCTGAAAAATAGTACAGGTACAACTAAAGAGGCATATTTAATAATAAAGGAAATATTTAATAATTAACAAATTTTGCTGTGTTATGTCCACTTTTACTCAATTGTATAAAAATATTTTTCCAAAGACTAACGTCTAAGTACTAACGTCCTTACTAATGTCATAAAGAAAAAAAAACCGGTTGTTTGTCCCGGTGCTGTTAAAATAATTATGCGAATTTACAAATTGTGTAACCATTAGAGAGAATTTTTTATTTAATTGCAGATTAAATTTTATGTTTTTTGACAAACGAAGTCGGATCGAGTATTAGCTAGTCATTTATTAAAGCTGTAAGTAGAGCCATTAGTTACTTAACAATAGACTTTTCTTTTATAAATCCCAGTTTCAAAGGATCAGATTTCCAGGAAAGAAATATTTATTTCTGGATTAAATTAAATGGAAATTCTTTGTACGAGTTTATTGAAGAAGCTTTTATTCTAATTTTAAAAGGGTTTGTGTATTCTCAGGAATTTTCTTTTCTTTTGAAAATATTGATAGAAGGAGTACGCTTTTTTACGGAAAATAAATAAGCATATTGTTTGTTTGAAGTCGGTAAAATTCTAGAATACAAAGGAAATAGAAAAGAAGGTGTGCCGTCAGCTCACTTCTCCATCGATTGGCTCGATTCTACTCTATTAGGGGCTACTAGACCTTGGTCAACCACGCTGGCATAGTGCCGATTAATTGTAGTTTTATCATGGAAAGAGGCAACTGTGCAAAAATTTAAGTCAACAAGAAAATTTGTGAGAAAGTATTCGTAACGTCATCAACAAAATTTGTATTAGATATCTACGGCCCAGTATGGAGCGTAAAATACAACGACAAATCTAATACTTACTAATATTATAAATGCGAATGTTTAGTTGGATGAAATTTGCTATAGATGTAGACCGTAGTCTGGACGAACACATAGGCTACTATTTTTTTTTATTCCGCGCGGACGGAATCGCGAGTGACAGTTAGTTTTAACATATTTTGTCAATGATGTTACGAAAACGTATATCGCAATTATTCCTAATAAACCCTCTGGACACATTTAATTTTCGTGATATTCCATTCTCGAAAGACATGTTTTGAAACGTATATTTATTTCAATTTTAACAAAAAGAATGTGAGTGATGATAATATGCTCTATATATATATATGTGTGTGATAATATGCTCTATATATGTGTGTGTGTGTGTGTGCGTGTGTGTTTTGAAAGGCAACCCTTATTAAAGTTTGACCGCAGTATACTCAAGTATCGAATACAAAGAGAACGTTTTCAGATCGATCCACTTTAACTACACGTTAACCTTTCAGTACCTACTACGAAACTTCCAAACCTCTTGTTTATAAAGTGCTTCTAAAATTCTAATAATAACATGTGGTTTAATTTACATTAATACATAACTTAAATAATAAACAATAAACAAATAATCGAATTCTATGGAAGTAAGTTTATATTTACACATTTGAATGGCTGACAGTTTCATTTAAGATGGGTTTCTGAGACCAAAATCCCCGTTTAAAACATATTAATGTTGTATTATATGTCTGTTTTGTTAAAGATGACAGGAATGACGATATGTTTTATAAAGAGATTTTAGTCTAAAAAATCGACGGTTACTGTCGATGGAAAATGTCTATTCTTAAGTCAATGATTTAATAAGCTTTATAAAGGTAAAATTGTTTAGATATTTGATTGATTTGGCACGTAGGAAACAAGAGTATTCTTCTGCTCAACGTGCCAACTCAAGGACTGGAAAAAAAACAAATATTAGAAAATTGTATGTACCGTACGTACTACAACAAAAAGTACAATTCAGACAGCACGTCTATTAGATGAAATTAAAGTACGACGACAGATTAATAAGCAGTTTTTAGCTCCATCATTTAATGTGTGTTTTGCTTAAATCTGCACAGCAAATGCTACACTTTAATCTGATTCCACTTCAATTTTAAATGGAAAAGCTTAGCATTTGTTTCTGACATTTTCAATTTTCTTTCTAACGATGCGTTTTTCAGGTGCGCTCTATTAAATATCTTTGCAGCTTTTAAATGTTTACTATATTTATGGAAAAGCACATTTTAATGTATGGTTTTTCAAGATCCATTCTTTAATTGGAATGAAAGAAAGAAAGAATTTAAAGATGATTTATTCAATTATCTGCTATGATACCTAACAAAAAAATAATTAACATGGTAACAAATGGTTTCAATGAAGACGACTTAAAGATATCGAGCGAACTCCCTAAAAACTGATAAGACCTGGCGACTGATAGTGCTTCAATTTTATTTAGGTTCTTCAATTTGAAATTGTATTGAAGACTACATTATTGTTTTTACTCAAATTGCAACCCACGATTTCAACTCAATGAGTGAGATCCATGAATCCATTTAATTTTTAAAACTTTTTTTATTTCTTTTGTTGGTAAGAATGGTCGCACGGCGCTCCACGTGGCGTGCGAGGGTGACCACTGCGCGGCTGCTGCACTCTTGGTATCGCGTGGAGCGGCGCGCGAGGCGCGGGACCGTGCCGGCCGCACGCCACTACACGTCGCCGCTGCGCATCGCCACACAGACCTCGTGCGCGCGCTACTCGACGCGCACTGCACCGTCGACGCCACTGACAATGTAACTGCATGCTACATTTATGTGCGCCTGGTTCTTGAAATTATAAATCAAAACAAACTGGACTTTGTTTGATCGTGTTTGACGATCCATTGGTTTTTGAGACCAATTTTTAAAATTGCCAAAGATAACGTGAGAGGGAGAGAGGGATGGCGATATAATATAGGCATTTTGGTCTCAGAAACCACCGATTTATCGCGATGTCATCATATGAGAGTTGTTTCATTCAACAAATGGCGCAAACATCATTAAAAAAACAAAGGCATAAATCGTAATTTTAATAATTGGTGGTTAGCAGTTCAAGAGGCTGGATAAAATCGATTGTATTTTTTGTCTTTTCTGACCACTATTATTATTGTATTTTTAGTATGTTACTCAGATAAAGATAGATATATGTAGCTCATCTTATATACAACTTTGCATTTTGTATACAGAATGGTGTGACTGCACTACAAATGGCGTGTGCACAGGGCTGCAGAGGTATTGTGGAACACTTGCTCGAGTTCGGTGCCGACGTCCATTTGCAAAATAATGTGAGTGACTTGAAAGTTGTAACACGAATTAGAATAACAACAATCAACAATTTTTTTTTATTGTAATAACTATATCAGGTTGGGTCGTCGGCCTTGCACGCGGCGTGTGCAGCCGACGCGGCCGACATCGTCGAGTTGCTGTTGGCACATGGTGCTGACCCCGCCTTGACAGATAAGGTATCCTGTCATCGTGCTATCCTGGTATAATTATTTTATGTTTTGTGTCACATTAGTTGAAACTCGCGAAGTAAGTCGAGTGCACAAGCGACAAACAACTTCAAACATTAACATGATCTTATTTAATTATAATATAGAAGAAAGTTGTAAAATCTTAGTCTGTAAACAAATTTCTGTGTATATTCTCCTCAAATTAAAAATCTGATAGATTTGACAAAACAAAACAGAACTAGGGGACACCCGGGTTTGAACCGGGGACCTCTCGATCTGCAGTCGAATGCTCTACCACTGAGCTATATCCCCATATGATCGCTTGGATGAAATTTTGTTTCCAAAAACTCAACTTCAATTAAGTTTTCTTTGTTCCTATATTAAAAAACAATGATAGATAAATAACATAAAAAGAAAATGGATAAGATAACAAAGAACCTATTTGCCAAAACGTAATTTTTATAAAAAAAAGCCATAACAATTCAATTTTAACGAACAATAAAATATTTTGACGGAATCTTTAAAATCAAAAGAGAAAGATTCCAGTCAAAGGTATCTTCTTTAAATATTTTAAGCCCTTTTAAAAGGATTCCTCAATCAATCTTCATTGAACAAAAAAAATATAAACCCAAAATGTATTTGCTCACAACGAACATTGTTTTGCAATGGACATTGCTTAAAAGTTACCAGGGCAACATATTCACATGAGTATGCGAGCTGCTGCGTATTGCAAATCGCAGTGTGACGTCACTCGATTGTTTTGATACGCGAACCGTATATACTTGCGCAATACAACTTAGCATAGACTAAACTACGCTAGTCGAGATATTACAATATCATATAGTAGTCATTCCTGCTTAGATGTTCAATATTAATTAAATAATATTTATTCGTCTTATCGCTATCCGTTATTCTAATGCATACACGTAAAGAAAAATAAAAGTGTAATTTACAGCATCAATATCTCGACCATTTTATACTACAGTACACTTACGCTGCATAGCTAAGCTAAGCAGGGTAAACAGTGTCATACCTATAGAGCTGCCATTTCGCCTTGCATTTCAGTTCTTCATGTTTGCATGGTGCGAATTCGGGCTATAGGTTTGACATCGACGTCTTCCAGTTAGAGTTAAGACAATGGATAGCTTTTTTATCGTCTAAGGATTAAGAAACCAACTTATAATATGTTATTAACTGGTATGTTGTATTACGACGCGCTGGAAAAAGAAAGAACTGGTTTGCTTGTGTAAGTTATGATGTATCAAGAAATAGACAAATTGCCAGGGTAGAAATTTAAAATTCAAAGGGAAATTTAAAAAAAAGCTCAAATATATTTTTTACATTCATTACCATAATTTTTCTTTTCTCGTTACTCATTTAATTTATACTTTCCTTAAATTTATTTTAATTTAAATTAACTTAACTTATTTACTTTTATTTTATATTAATTTAAATTTAAAAATAATTTTTGTTCCTACAGTCAAATTATTTTAAATAATTTTGTAGGACATAGTTGTATTTCCAAGGGTAACACTGTATTTCGCTTGGCTCAAGACAGGCAATCACCGAGCTGACGGCCAGCTTTCATCACAGAGAGTGAAGAGAGGGAGCGGCACCTATAGACAGAGAAGGATTATGAGTTTATATTTATTTTTATTGGTCACCAATAAGTTTGGTTGACAAGTCATTGTAGTCGATATTTTTGTTTGCGGTCTTTGTTCGGAACTACGTGAGTTGAAAGCTGTTAGTCCTATAAACTGAGAACAGGTTTAATGAAATTTGCATAAGGCCAGGTTTATGCGCCATTGACTCATGTTCATGCATGTCCAGCCCCCAATATGGCGATGTCTTATTTGATCTTTTACCTATTGGTACTGTTGCCGATACAAACGGACCTCTTTGTTAATACGTTTCATTAAAAATTTTATATCTTTTTTATACAAAACTAGCTTTTGCCCGCGACTCCGTTCCCGCGGAATTTAAAAAAAGGAAACGGGATAAAAAGTGTCCCGGGATAAAAGGAATATGTCCGTATCATGGTTCTCAACTACGTACCCATGAATTTTCAGCCAAATCGGTTCAGCCGTTCTTGAGTTATAAATAGTGTAACTATCACGACTTTCTTTTATATATATATAAAGATTGTCAGGGTAAAATATATTCTTTTCCAAGTGAGGGCTAATCGTTTATTTTCGCCTTTTTGTTCAATTATTTTCATTTTTAATACTTTTCTAAATTATTCCAAATTACCACTCGTGTCTTTCCTTCCTCTACAAATACACTAGCATTTTTTTATATTACAAGGTGGCAAACGAGCAAGCGGCCACATGAATTCAACGAAATGGCGAAGCGACCGCTGCCTATAGACATTCGCAATTGCAGTTGCGTTGCCTGCCCTCGATCGACGAAGGAGGAGACGCACAAAAAGAGAATATTTAACCTTCCTATGCATCTCCTGCTCCATGAAATCCACCTCCCCTTCCCATCCTTTCCTTATAAGAAAAGGGTGGGGAGGGAAAGAGGACTAAAATTAGGCCTCCGGCACCACACTCATCAGACGAAACGCGGAATTACTTGCACTTGACGCCTGTCTTCTGTGTGGTCTTGGTATTTCACCGGGCGAGCCAGCCAATTCGTGCAACAGATGTTGTTGTTGCTGGCGTCTACCACTGTAATACACATAAAATAACTGTATTCAGTAATGTACTAAGATTTATGTATCCAAATACTGTTACTGCTTCTCATTTCAATTGAATCCTCAAATTATGTAGGAACGTTTTTCATATATGTGGCGGTCTATGCTATTTTTTATACTTACGGGAATTATGAGATAAGACTGGACAACTAATGTTAGATAGGTAAGTGTGAATAAGGGTTTTACCGGAAATTTTCCAGATATGTATATGGTGATGTATGATAGTTGATATACCTGAAACTCAGAAATTAATTTAATATTTACATGAACCGCTTCAGAAATATAAAATCCCTGAGCATAACCTTGCTCTTACAAATTACGGTGACCTCGTTAGTGCGCCTGGGTAATTAAGCCCGCATTCGCACGGGCGTTTTTTTACGTCGCGTTATTAAAACGCGTTTAAACAGAACAAATGCATTTCTATGTATCTGTTTAGCGAAACGCTTTTAAAACGCAACGTTTTTTTATCGAGCACTGGGAGGATGAAGCAAGAATAATTTTAAAGCGTTTCAAACTTGAGAGCCATCAAAGCCGAGTTTAACGCGGCGTAAAAAAAGCGCTAGTGTGAATGTGGCCTAATGATCTGACGGTTAAGCAACGTTTTATTGAATTGGAATATTACCTACTCAGCTAACGTACCTTAGTAAATTATACTTGAAATATTACTTTTACATCATTAATTTTAAGAAATAAGTTTTTGTGTCAGTTGTAGATTAGTTTTTGTTTTTTCGTCTAATTGAGGTAAGATAAGTTAATTCGGATGGAGACCAGTAATTGACTAAAGCAGTATTATGTGTTCAAAACTGTATGCAAACTGTCACTTCGCTTATATTTTAAAACGTAGAGTTGACGTCAGGCAGATGGCAGCCAGCCGTAAAAATTAAGGTCAAAACCTAGTGCGCCGACCTCACGTAAAATGATAAAGGACAGGGAGATGATAATTTAAAAAAAATATGATTGCAGTGGTCGCAGTCGCCGGTAAGCGTGGCAGGCGGTGCGGGGGGTGCGGCGGAGTCTCCACCGGAAGGGTTCCGGCGCGCCGCAAGGGGCTCCTTTTCCGCCATCCTGGACCTCATCACTGCCACCGCCAATGTTGATATCCATCAAGTAATATCAAAGAAACCCATTACCATTCATAAGTTTAATAAGCAAGTGAGGGCAGCAGGGGACAGGTCATCGTGACGATCAATAGGGGAAGTCTAGGTCAGGTAGTAGTCGGCGACGAAAGCGACATGCTGAATGTAATGAAAGATTTAAATTAATGCCGGATACTATGCTAATCGTCACCAACAGATGGTCAAAAATAACGTCCTTAATTAAAGCAAATCATAATTTTTATTTATAACATAAAAATGTTGAATTAGTGATTTAGGAAACGTTTACCATTTTCACAGTCACTAATTTGTCATAAGAGTGGCTAACATTCGGTCGTTAGTAACGAAAGTTTTTAACATTCCAGTCTATTTATCACAAATAATTAAAATAAAGGTAATTTTGTACAAACCAACAGGGGAGCGACAGTTACTAAATTCATTCAAAAGTTTTCCTTTATCGTATGTAAGTTAGGAACTTTTCAACAAAGAAAACCATCGACTTTGAATTAAGGTCCTATGTAAACATCTAACACAGAATTGCTTTTTAGGTAAATATATTTGAGGAACACTCGTTATTAAAAGGTCTAATTTAGACGATAGTTCCTCAAAAGTTGACCTATTTAACATTAGAAAATATAATAATTTAGTGCAACAATTCTTCTTCAGATACACGACTTGGATTTCTGGAACATTTTTCATTAAATTTTATCGTCTTAATCGGAGTTATTCAGACACAAAAGGTAATTTGTTGCTTATTTTGTTTGTGGAGTGAACAGCCTTTTATGAAACAAGCAAACACTCGTTTAACTCGTATTGCGCTCGGCTTTGTGTCCACAAATC
>DWMU01000096.1:0-12760 GCA_018246175.1 Papilio zelicaon
ATCGCTCTTTACACTTCAAGTATGCAACTTAGCTTAAGACGTGAAGTTATTGTGTTATCTTAAATTCATTATTTTTGTGCTAGAACTTTTCTCGCAGTTTATATAATTCTCTTAAAACTTACCTGAAACTAGATACATTCAAACTTAAAATTACAATCGCAGCAATATCAAGTTAAAAATTAGTTCTTTGTTGTTTGACCAACTTTCTTTAATACTTGAAAACAATTATAATGTTTTCGATTTTGATTCACGATATGCCAGAGTAGTCATTAATACATAGTAATTAAAAACACTTACCGTTGATTTCTGAGAACAAAATATCTGTATACATCATATCGTCATTTAACCAAACAGAGATAACAATACGTTTTAAACGAAAATCTAGAAACCCCCCATTAGACTTTTATAATCATGATATATACAAACTCTTGATAACTCTGACCTGCTTGGTTTTAAATTAGGAATGTCAGTTTTATTTTGGTTAGATTGAAGTATGTTATAATAAATTAATTCCGTTAAAACACTTAAAGAAGTAAGATGTCTAGTTATCTAAAATAACTGTTTAACCTTTATATACATATTTCATAATGATCCGTATTATCTAAATTCAACTCAGATTGATTAAGTTGGAATAAATAGTTTTCTAATCAGTCCTTAAGTGTCTTTTTGGTTTGAAAGTAATCCCATTAGGCACATCTACCATTTCAAGAGTATAAATATATATTCTTAATTTTCAGTAAAAATAAATAGGAAGTAACTAAATATTACTATTAAAATACGTTTTTGAGTAAAACATTCATTGAATGCAATCTAGAGCGTATTAACTCAGTTCAATTAATGTACTCAGCTATGAATAGCGTACAAATGCGAATAACCGCATTTGAATATTGATTACTCTATGTTAAATTATTGTTGGATACCTTTGATAGCGTGGTTCTAATCGGGATAAAACTCTCTCGTTACCATTTACCTTACAAACGGTGAGTGCTGCATTGCGCAAATCCTTTTACTATACGCCTTTGATACCCTGTTGTATGCTCCGTGAAGTGCATACTTTTTTATACGCATTATGGAAAAATCTTAACAGACCAAAGCACATAATATGGTAACATATACATGTGGTCCTTGTATATGTTTCTTTGTATACATACTGTATTCATACATATATATGAATGTGAAAACAAATACATAATTTTTTTTTGGAATCACAAATATTTTACAGATATTTCAAGTTTAGATGATTACAATGGAAAATGGCACGTAAGTTGTTCGTTGTAAGAGCTACGGCTTAATTCTTTAAAATAAATAATTCTTCTTTCTTTGTAAAACTAATCGAAATTTTTAATAGGCCTAATTAAGGGTATGAGAATTTAGTAAAGGGAGAAGAAATAATTTGACTCCGCAAAAGCAGTAGAGATCATTAATCTACTAGTAATTATTTAGTAATATCAGGTACAAATCATATTCCAGCAAATTTTTTCAGTTGAAATGACGGCTAAGCCCGCTACAGACAAAACAGAAAGAGTGCTATGGTCATTATTTGTTTTTAGATATAAGTAAAATTGCATTTTAATTTCTTTTGTTTGTATTTCAATTGTACTCCATTTTTTAAATTGTATAAGCAAGCTTTAATTCCGTACATTGTATACAGAACATCAGAACATGAAGAGCAGCCGGGGCCGGAGTTCGTATCCGCCGGCGTGTCTCTGTTCGTGGGCAGTGGCGGTTGCGGCGGCGGTGGCGTGCTGTATCGGCAGCGCGCTCCGCCCCGCGCGCCCGCTCACCTCGTGCCGCCCGCCACGCACGACCGTCTCTGGATGTGGAGATGTTTCAACTACACGTAAGTGCATCATACTCATAGCATATGCAAATTTTTATCTTTCTATAGTCGTTAAGTTAGCGCTAAAAAAGTTAAAGCGCGCATTAGAAAGCACACTATGTACTTACAATAAATGATAAATGCAAAATATGGAGTACAGAAAAAAAAACCTTTTCAAAAGGAAGCATGTCACAATGTATGCACAAACTAGAGATTTGATAGTTACAATATAATTGCTTATTAAGTTATTGAAGTGATTTAAACATTATTGTTCTCCAATATTTTATCTAGAAATTCGCATCAAATCAATTGTACTATGACATAAATGGAATTACTATACTGGGTACGCGGCTTTAGTCATAAAATAAATTATCAATTCGTAGCTGCAAACTACGATAGCCGGTAATAAATAAGTCAGAGAGTTAACTCTCATAAATTCAAAATCCGCTGATTCATCTGTCCAGAACCGTAAGTTATGCGCGCATTGCCAAATGACAAACTGTTTCTGTGAAAGTCCAGTTTCGGCCGGACTAACGTTAAACAAGAGTTCACACTGACTTAATTCACATAAAAACCGTTGGCTTATCATGGGTTTTCAAGACCTGAATCCTCGTTTAAATCATATTGTTATCTGTGTCTTGACAAAGATAATAACTGGGATGACGATATGTTTATACAGAGATTTTGGTCTCAGAAATGAACGATTAATCTCACCCAAAAAATACAGATCACTGCATATTTCATGTTATTTTTTAGCTGTTCAGTCACGGGTATAATACATTAACATCAAAGTAAGCTTTTCAAACACAAATCACAAAATAACACAAATCAATGTCCTAACTTTCTCACCAACAAAGTTTTGATGAACGTCTACAGATTGGCGCCGATTGTAAGAGAGAAGATTCTCATAAAGTTATAACAATTACATTAATTTACGAAAAAAAAAAATTAAATTGATGTTAAAATAAAATTTGAGTTAAATCACTTTTTAAAACTGTAAATTACATATCCATACAGTTACTGAGCCACCGACGCGCCTTAACATTGTATTAGATTGTCATTAAAAGAGTAATGGGACTAGTAAAAGATGAAGTAATTAAATTAATGTTCCTATTTTGTCTGATAATATTACGCCACTGATACGATATTTCGATAGAGCCATTTCCATTGTCCGACTTAATTAACATATTTTAACTAGTTCCGCTTAAACAAGGCTTATTTTGAATAATTATAATGAGTCGAGTTTAAAATATTGTACTTTATTTTTATTAAAATGTCATGTTGGCAATATTTAATATTTCATATTCGTATAAAATTTAAACATTTTTGTTTTAATGAAAATTTATTGTATAATGATTAATCAATTAATTAATTATAATTGTTTCATTATGTTTTAATTAAAATAATTGCGACATTAACTACCGATATATTAATTATGACAATGACTTCTGAGTTCAATCAAATGAAATTTTTTCCTTTATATACTCATGAAGATTATAATAAAGCAATAAATAAATTTTAAAACCTACTAAATTAAACCTTTCTTTTAGTTCTACTCCGATTTGACGCATACATTGTGATATTTTTAACCTACATTTATTTCGCAGGAATCAACTATCTACAGATGGGGTGACGATCGCAGCGCCATCTGAAGCCGGTCGTTGGTCATTATGGGCTCTCTCCTTATCTAATCGAGGACTGCGTTTCTCCGCACCACGTACAATAAACGTGTTCCGTCCTATACAACTGGATTTTGCTTTACCGCCTGCTCTAAAGGTCGGAGAAACTGTCGAAGTTGATGTAAAGATTACAAATAACATAAATAATTGTATGGATGTAAGTATGTTATGCTCATGTATAATTTTTTAAATAGTTAAATTTACCGTTTCTGTAGATTAAGTATAAATATTAAACTGATTGTCTTTGTGTGACTAAATAATGAAATTTTTGAGAGTGAATTTTGTTTTTTCGATGCTTTGAAATATTAGTGATCTCTTTACACGATGGTAACAGAATCAGTTCCTTAAGTTAATTATACTTAGTTAATTTTTTTTAATATCAAACAGTGGCAAACGATCTAAAGGCCACGTGAATTTGCCGAAATAGCGAGGCGACCGTTGCCCATAGACATCCGCAAATATAGATGCGTTGCCTACCTTTAATCAACGGAGAAGGGGACGCACAGAAAGAGAACATTTCTCCTTCCTATGCATCCCCTCTTCCTGAAAATCCACCCCTTCCCTAATAAGAAAAGGGTGGGAAGGGAAAGAGGACTAAATTTAGGCCTCCGGCACCACACTCATCAGTCGAAACGCGGAATTGCTTCCACTTCACGCCTGTCTTCTGTGTTTTGTTGTTGCTGGCTACTACCACTCTTTACAATTCACGTCGATACTGGTTCTGTACATTTCAAACTCCATTAATGAACGTTAGAATAACCGTTTGTTTATATTCTCATCGCACCTGAAATATTGCGGCTATTATAACAAAGTTTATCCGACATTCGTACGCTTGCCAAATTAATTTATGGCTTTCAATGCACGAAACAGAAATATAAGCTATAACATTTATATAAGGGCCAGTCCTAAGTAAATATAATAAATTTTGTGCCGTTATTGTATGAACCTAAACGGTGTAAAAGTATGTACTTTTTATGTTCGAATACAGATTGTACCCAAAAACTTAATAAACTTTAACGTTATATTTATTATTAATTACTAAAAATATGCTCTATAAATATCACTAAGATTAAATTAACGGTGTTTTAATAGCTTCTTACAACAAATTATTTAAGGCTGGCTGTACGTCAAACCGACTAAAAACATTCAATTAAGGCATTATAGACAAACGGGAGGTATTTAGCAAAGATCTCAATACAAAACTAGTTATGCTCTCTGATGATAAAACACCGTAGTTAGAATAAATTTGTACAAAATTATCAGGAAAGAAGAAAATTATTGTATTCACAAAATACAAACCTTAGCTCATTCTTATATAAAACACGTTTCCAGAAACGTGTTTCTTTATTGATATTTTTTTCTCAGTAGTTTGGAAGCAAAGTGGAGCGTACGATGCGAACATAATACGCGCCCTGTTTGGCTTTGATCTCCTTCGATAAACTTTAACGAGGGCACAACCTATTCAATGTCATCACAAAATACGCCTTATAAAAATTACAAAAGAAAATAATGTTTTCTAACGTTTTACTGATGTTTGTTATAGCTGAGTAATTCAAAGAGATTTTTATAAAATATGTATACTTACTAGGACAAAGACGATTTGCTTATTGTTAAATTTAAATGTTACGTCATCATCATTCTGTCTGATCATCGTCAGTCTGTATCATCATCTTTAGTCCGTATCATTAAACTGTATTAGTACACAGTCGGACATCTATAGAGTTGATAGTGCCTCCGGAGACACCAGAACAGCATCATCATCCATCTTGTATCCGACGACTTTCTGTCTTTATTATGTAAAACAATATTATTCAACGTTTTATCGAAAATCACACGCGGTTACCCCATTAAGTCGCGGGCACGGTCGGCGGTAGCGATATGTTTGCGATCGATGTCTCTCATCGAATCCCGATTAGGGATTGCCGGGGATCAGCGCGGGTTTCGGCGGCGCAAATGGGCCGATTAGGCAATCTATACCGGTTTAGCGACTCAAACTCACATCAGTGTTACCCGTGCATTGTTTTCCACGGTTATCGTTATGCTTTAGCGTTCAATCACTTACTCTGAATAATATGAATTTGATACTTTAATATCACTTAGCCTGTTAACAAAGATATAGGTTTAGAAAGTGTTTTCTTCGTTGACAAACACGCGAGGATTACGCGCTTAATAAAGTTAATACAGCACTCTTAACTCCTAGTTTAAGTTCATTTTTGTGTTTATGAATATTTTACTATAATCAATTTTAGTGGTTCTGAAATTTGTTTTACTGCGTTGTGATATTGCTGATTTTCATGTGTATTAATTCCTGATAGCAATGCCGTGAATTTTATTCGGGTGAACCGCAGTTTTATATGTTACCAATTGACCGCACCAAATGTTGCTGGCGTATAAATGACACAATAGCGCTCGCCGCACGCAAACCGAGCCAATCGACCGACCAAAGACCAACCATTCATAATACCAACAGATACGGTAATCACGTTGAAAGCTAATTACAGCCGTTTGCGTCAACTGCACGAATGTTTGTACATTCCTATTGGTTCCTGAACGTTAACTCGCACGTTTATTGCGTACCGTTTTGTTGTCCTGCCCGCGGCTACTTGGCCGTTGGATTCATCGGGTCGATTTTGCCTTTATTTATTTTACTTCAAAAGAGTAATAAAATTTGCAAACAAACTTAATTTATTTTGCTTAAATTTACTGAACCAGCTAGCAATTTACAATGTAGATATTGTTTTCAACGAAAAAACTTATTTTAAAATAATTAATCACTTTTTGTAACAAAATAAAAATCGAAGAAGTTCAGACTAAGTGTGATCTTTGTTCTTCACGAAAAGTTTTTATCAGACGCAAAGACATCATGATGTTGTGTAGAAAAAAATTCTCTGAAGTCTGCATCGCTGCAGCCTCCTGCAGTGCAGTAAACCTCCTGCACTGCAGGAGGAGGTTTACATCATTGAAAAACTCGTTTCTTACAACAACTTTGTTTAAGTTTCCTTTCTTTCCTTAAAAATTAACTCACTGAAAAAAAACTGTAAGAAATTTATGAATGAATGAATGTAAATATTGTAGGATTACAATCTTACAAATCTTTTAGGCCTTGAATAAATTTTAGCTTAGTTTTTTTTTTTTTAAGTAGATAAATACTAAGCAATTCAAAAAAAGATATGGCAATTAAAGCATTTGGAGAAAAGAACGACTATATAAAATTTTATTGTAATTCCTTACTCCAATATTGCTTCACTCCTTAAGTATGTTCTATAATTTACATTTTAAAAGATTTTAATATACCACTTCTAAGTATTGTAACAAAACAGAGAATAAATAAACTTCTCCAAGAATATTACATCCGTAAAATGTACCTAATCCATTAACTGTAATAAAAATTTCAGTTGACAATAATAATTTACTATCAAGCTCTGTATCAATAAACTGCGGACGTGTGTAAACAATGACTACATCTAAGGAACATTATTAACTTATATAACATCGGGAAGATTGCTTCCAAGTATCATAACACGATAAAATAACAATTCACTATTTTATGATAATGCTCACAATATAAACTTGAGTAATAAATCTTCGTATATCGACCAATACCGTTTATTTGAGATACCTCGACATAAGACTTCTTTTGACAAATGTAAAGCTATGCGAATATAGATTATATTAATGTCTACTACTAACTGTAGCCTGCGACTTCGTCCGCGCGGAATTAAAAAAAAACGTAGTAAGTTAAGTAGCCTATGTGTTCTTCCAGACTATGTTCTATAGGTTTTGTGCCATATTTCATCAAGATTCGTTGAGTCGTTCCAGAGATACCTTGCAACAAACATCCATCCCTCTATCTAGCCGCATCAAGCCAGCAAAGCATCCGCAGCTCCCTTGGTGTTTTGGATGACCATAGGCATCGGCGATTCAAGATCCACTGCTCATTAAAAAAATCCCAATTATCTGTTTTTATTCAAGGTAACCGCTCTACTGGCATTGAGTGCTGGCGCGGCTTTTGCCAGTACGGGAGCGCTATATGTGACTGAACGACTACGTCTCGGTCCACGCGGTGGTACTCAGCTGGTGGTTAGAGTCGCTGTGAATACACCGGGAAGGAAGAATATTACAGGTAAAAATTGTTTAACTCATTGTTAGTCTATATCAAACTGCTCTTAGATATGTCTCCCTCGATAACTGATTCGAACGTTGGGGCATCTACGGATTAACAAACTTGACAACTGACAACCAATTCTGAGATAGAACCAGCGAAAAAGTTTATTTCAAAATGTCCGGTCTTTATAATCTTATAAGTACTTGTTTTACTTATAAACATTTCAACGAACTTACAGACGATGGAGAAGTTTAAAATTAATGATAACAATAGCTGAGCACACTTCAAAAACTATTCGAAGCGTAATTGTTGTAGCAAATTGTTTTAATGAAGTTCCAAAGCAGTATCGGGCTTAGTTTGTTTTATTTTAAAACCAACGCACCCTGATATTTTTAGCTTTTATATGGAAATTACACAATGTTTTAAAACTCACTTTAAATTAATTGATTAAAATCAAAATCGAAAAGTTTTACTTAAATTACAAGTTTGACACAGTTATTTTCAGTTCCATCAAGTCTCATTAAAAACTTTCCATGATATATTATTATTTATAATCAGTTTTCCCAAGTAGTGATCTACTTTGGTTTAACAATCTCAGCGTTAACTTATCACCAAGAAGTTCGTTCAAACTCTTGCGCGCTACGAAGTTTGTTACTCAAATTATATCATTAACTCTGCTTGATTAATGACTTCTATATAACAACGAAATATAGCTACAATATTAAAAGTAATTTTCATCTTTTTCATTTTTATTGTAACCTTTTATATGACATATTAGCTATGTGACGCGATTTCACCATTCTATTGATCAGCTCCTTAAGGTCCATGATTTTTAGACTATGAAACGAAAAAAGATTTTTTTTTAATATAATTTCTAGTTATTAACACCTACAAACTGCGCTGCGTCATCTACGCAGAAATGAACCTCTTAAAGACCTTTACTAAGCCAAACTGTGTCATATAGTTTAACGAAGGCAAACATTGTTAACCACGTTATTATTAATTTATCAAATTGAAATTACTGTTTCAAAAGTTAACCTTTGAAAAAACATTTCCCTATTCAACTGATTAATAACAAATTAGGCAACAACATAAATTTTGTGAACATTTACGTATATAATACTTGGAAGGCACACAAATTAATACAAGCATGCTAACAAGCTAGTCAAATTGATGGCGGAATCGCAAATTAACATTTAAATTGGACCCGGGCGGGAACAATCGCATCAATGACGTGAGTTCGTATATTATGGAGATAGGACTCACTGTGATAACGTAAACTCATTTTGGATATATCCACTCGCATACATGAGTTTCAAATGTCCTTTTTGGGGGTAAAATAGTTTCATTTGGGTGCTTATCCGAAAGAAATTCAAGAATTTATCATGTAACCACTTTTAGATTCAGATTTGATTGTTATATTTAGAATAACATCACACAAAATGTAATGAACATCGATTAATTTAATCTGTAGTTATGGGATTTTAAAAGTAATAGATGGTATAAAGGGGAAAGATTTTGTACAACAAAGAAATAAAAAAACTCTACGAAAAGTCGACGACGAGTTGAACGACTTAATAATAAAGATTCTTGTTTGTGATTTAATTCATAATCAACGTCGTATACACTTCTGGGTTGACATAGGAAGCTGCTTTAAGTCGTAAGAAAGTAATATAAATCTCGACATTACGAGAGCATTATACTGAAACAAATAAAAATTTTATGTGACTCAAGATTATTGCATCGATTTATGATTTCAGCTTGTCTATGACATCTTTACGATAGTTCGATATATGTCAATATCAATATGATTTTTTTTTAAATGATCTTTAAATTCAACTCCTATTCTCCATTCCACTTTTTTGTTATAAAGAACAGTGAAATATTATTTCTCTAGGCCCCCATTAAAGACTAAGCAAATTATCTGTTACCTTTTAACTTGTTCCTATGGGTAGAGGCCATGTTTCTTAACGTAACTTAAAAAATATATATATTCTTAAATATTTATTTTGCATTTCAGTTGAAGTAACTGGGTACAGTGCGGACAATTGTTCCATTTCGTACACGTCATTTAACAACGAGACTTTGGTCGGCTCAGTGATAAGATCGGCGAGTGTACTTGTGCTGCCTGAAGGACTGCACAGAAGTGACACTCAGAGTGCATACTTTTGTGCAAATGGTAAGTTTTAACATCAACTTTTAGATAGCGTCTTGAGTCAACTTTGTATGAATGTTGTCTTTGTTAAGAAGAATTTTTGTTTTATTATTTATTTACTTACTAAAACAAATACAAATAAAAATATACGCTCTTGATACGAGATTTAAATAAGTTTAAATTATCTCTTTTAATTCTAAAAATGTTATTTGCTATTTATCTTCCAATTGACAAAAAAATGCCTATTCGTAAAAGTCAGTCGTAGACTTGATTTGGAAATGTTTAAATTCACTATTTCTTTTAAATAATTTTACCCTAGATGTCATTAAAAGCGTCGGTGGCTCAGGGGTTAAGCACTTGACTGCAATCTGCAGGTCCTGGGTTCAAATCCCGTCATGTACCAATTTGTTTTTCGTGTTTCGATTTACATATGTACATTTATCCGACGTTCTTATGGTGAAGGAAAACATCGTGATGCAACCTGCTCATATCTCAAAGATATGTGTGAAGTCAAATAACCCGCTCTTGGCCAGCGTGGTTGACTATGGCCTAGTCACCCCTAACTTAGGGTAGGCTCCGAGCTCCTCAGTGGGGACGTATAGTGAGCGGATGATGTAGATCATAGTTTGGAAGAACGCTTAGGCTAGTAATCTTTTTTTTAATTCCCCGCGGATGAAGTCTCGGGCAACAGCTAGTTTCTTTATAACAACCGAATTGTTGGGTTACTTAAGTCGTAGGAGCCGTGGATTTGTATGGCCTTTCAAATTTTTACCAATCAAAGATTCCTTCATTTAAAGTGCTTTAGTTGCTATTTTTAGGACGAGGAAGTACGCTTTACTTAGTGGGTTGTTTTCTTTTATATTTTTCCCGTTTTCTTTCAAGATTGTATTCTTTCCGTTGTTTTCTCAATCCCAATAGGTCAAGGCGTCATCTTTTAACCAAAAAGGTTTAATTAATCTTTTATAAATGCGAAAGTTTAGATAGATAGATGTTTGTTAGAAGTTATCTCCGGAACAGTTCAACAGATCTTGTTGAAATATGGCACAGATTTAGAACATAGACTGAAAGATCACATAGGCTACTATTTTTTTATTCCGCGCGGACATAGTCGGGACGACAACTAGTACACTACTAAATGATACAAGAAAATATACCTATTGGAAAAAAAAATAGTAAATAGAAACATCTGTGTGTGTTTGCTAAATCTACGAGTTAACTTATTAATAAGGTTATTAAGTCTACTTGATTAAAAAAAAACTCGACTGACTATGGCTTTAATTAATGAAATAGCTGTTGGCTAGATTTAAAATATTTATTTTGGGCCAAACAAAATGTAAATTTATATGTAATATTTTTAATTTAGAAAATAATAGAAACCAAAAGATTTGTCTATTTAAAAAAGTTATGAAGAGTGAGATTTGAATTCAGGTCCACTGTTTCTGCTTTGTGCTGATATAATATATACTATTATGCTCCTCTGAAAAAGACTAATCAAATAACACCTCACTCGACAAAATCCAGGCTCTAGGCCATCACAAGAGAAATCACATACATACAAACCTATAAATACTCTTAATAAAACCAAACTTACATACTCGTGACAACATCCATTTTTGTCAGTCGGGTAAAAACCACTCACACACAACAGATCTCACTATCTGTACCCCGTGACACATCAAGGTAACGTATGACATATCAATTACTAAACAAGTTAAGCTATTTTATTACAGAAGAAGAAAAGTCCCTCCTCTTCCCCTTCATTCCCTTTTCTTATTAGGAAAGGAAAGAGGGGACGCATAGGAAGGGGAAATATCCTCTTTCTGTACTGCTTCTCCGTTGATTAAAGGTAGGTAGGTAACACATCTGCATTTGCGGATGTCTATGGGCAACGGTCGCCTCGCCATTGCAGCGAATCCAGGTGGCCGTTTGCTCGTTTGCCATCTTTTGATATAAAAAAAGAAATATCAACTTTCTGTGCGTCCCCTTCTCTGCTGATTAAAGGTACGTAACACATCTGCATTTGCGGATGTCCATGGGCAACTGTCGCCTCGCTATTTCGGCGAATCCAGGTGGCCGTGTGCTTGTTTGCCACCTTTACATATAAAAAATCGATTGTTCTAACAGTATTATATCCTAACCTAAAAACCTTCACGTAATATTCACTAAAGAACACTACGCTTTTCCCCGTTAGTATGCACAATTAATTAAATGCGACGTGAACAAGCATTAACGTTCCCAGAGTTCACAGCACACATACGTCAATCATCATTTCAAACCACCGAGAATGCTGTTTATTTGATAAACTTTCAGCGTATTCTTAACTGAATGAAATTTTAAAAAGTAATGTGTTGCTTATGAAATAACATATTACGTTGATTCCGTTTACTATAGAAAAATAAAACTCTCGCCGTTACCCAGAGTTGTAGGCGGAGATGACAGACTTAAATTTGGCGTTGACCTGGCATATCTCTCTCGCTTCTTCCACGTCTATTGGGTACTCTTGAACCCGCTACAGACGTTTAGTTTTAACTAAACAGTTCAACTGACAGTTAAATCTTAGGTTACGCACGAATAATTTTAACTTTATACTTTGACTGTTCGATTAAAATCGAAGGTGAACGTGTTTACATATTTAAAAACGTTGTACATACAAGGTGGTAGTTTTTTGTTTAGAATTTGAAAGAAAAACAATTTCATCGTAAAAACAATGTACAAAGAGTATTTTTAAGGAATTTAAGCAGAAATATTGAAAAAAAAATCTTTTGTTTTTTCATTAATCCCTTTGATCATAGCCTCTACCGTAGAAAATATTTTTTCCATTCAACTACGTTAATTACACCCACTGATCTTTGTTAATTTTAAAATCAATTCTTCGAAAGACAATAAATTCAATTTGTTTATGAAATAATATTGCTTAGACAGACTCATTTCAAATGAACCGCCTACAATCTGTGTGTGGGTTTGAAAGGTTCAAAAGCGATGAATAAGTCAAAAAATTAAAT
>DWMU01000097.1:0-12741 GCA_018246175.1 Papilio zelicaon
AAAATTCCGCGGGAACGGAGTCGCGGGCAAAAGCTAGTAATACATATTTGAAAAAATAATGATACTTGTTGTTAGAAAGCATTTTCTATCATCACTATTAAAACAAATAGAAGCGCATCAACAACATCTAAGTAAATATAACTTTTTTGTTGACAGAGAGCAGTATTACTCATGATTACTATGTAAATCTTTAAAAGATGTATCATCATAGTATAATATCGTAGACACGATTACCATACACCTGTCAAGCGGCAATTTCATCTCATCAATCTTAAATTAAAAAGCTACAATGTATATTATCTTAGATTTCTCTTAAGTGTTGGCCAACTATTACAAAAAAGTTTACTTATTTTTTTTTTTAACTTGTATAATAATTTCAAGTATATGACAACAATTCTCTCCGTCTTGTGTTCCGAGAATTAATTTCGGTTACATTTTTTCTCGTCATTGGTCCAAACGACCGGCCAGTTTGCTTCCGTAACGTCAAGGATCGCCCTACGCGGCTCAACGTCTACCTTAATGATGTCAAAAGGCAGAATAACATCCTTACACGGAGCTCTCGGTTCGTTACTGTCGTCTCACAAGCTGACATCTCACTGCCTACACCCCAACGCATTAACATCACCTCGACGACTGAATAAAATGTAGTCTCTCGTTAAAATATAAAAATTCGACACGATGTAACCATGACATTCCACTGAAGTGACACTTGTATTGGCAGATATTGTTGTCTCTAATTTTACTAAGAGAATGACAGAGATAAAAGTATGATTTTACACATGTACTTCGATAGTCGAAACCCAAAAATAATGTCGCTTCTTTGCAGCGCAGAACATAAGACATAAACGATTCACCATATTATTCCACTCACAGTTCTTTGACATTATAAAAATAATGACGTTACAATAAAAGCTCCATAAAGGAGTCTTATTCATAATTCACAACGTCCTCACGTGTTCATAAAAATATATATTTTTTTATTACTCTCGAATGTTGAGGATCGAACGAGAGGGACGGCCTCGCGGTGACCTACAGTCAGAGCTACAGACGAAATTAATTTTGCCTCCTATATAGACACGCTGTTGATTGAATCATTTTAGAGTATTTCAAAGAAATTTTGGAATCGTAAATGCGAAAGTTTGGATGGATGGATGTATGTTTGTTAGTAGGTATCTCCAGAATGACCCAACGGATCTCGCTGTAATTTGGCTTAGATGTAGAACATTATCTGAAAGAACTCATATGCTACTAATTAAATTGTTTTTAATTCCGCGCGAATGAAGTTGCGGGCAAAAGCTACAATTAATATTTTGTAAGTTTTTAGATTACTTACTTTTTTGTTAAGTAAATAAATCTGATAATGACATCGTTAAAATTTTATTTAAAAAAGGAATACATAAACGTAGGCTAGCAATTGATTCCGGTACACGCGGCTTGTCTTACTATCGTACCTTATAATTAGAAGATATCAATTCGATACGATAGCGCGGCGGTCCCTTACGAAACTCGTCCAGCTTCTTAGGGACCATATCAATCTCTAACACTATACAAAATGACATATAAAAAACACAGCGCAAACAATAATAATCCTTAAATACAACAATTTTAAGAATAGTATACCATGTACTCCAATTACATATTCGCCATTCAGTCTCAGAAACTTATAACAAAGATTTTAATATTCAAACGAATCAAGTGGCAACTTAAGATTTTTTCATATTATACTATTAAGAATGAGCTTTTAAGGTCTAAATTAGTTTAACAAAATATGTTGCATATTACGTTTTAAGTATCCGCAGTAAGTTGGCGTTAGAATCAGGATGCTGTAAGAGCCCGGACGCAGTTCTAATTACCGCCGCCACTCAGTATTGCAACATGAACGAAGCCTATTCTCGAGTCGTACCCTTCGGCTATTAAGCCCGATCTATTGTTACACGGAGTACATTTTAAACATTGAATGGTGCTTTAATGACCTGGGTGTGCCATTCTGAGGCTACTGATAGTGTCCAATGCGCAACTCACTAAACAATATCAAACCTTATCTTGATCGTCTCGAAACAATTTCTAATCATTGTCGTAATGCAATCAGAATATTAAAATATTACGTAAGTTAAAACACAATTAAGTCAAGTGCAATTTTCCGATGCAAAACATTTTCATTAACATTTTTAAACCATAAAGACTCCACACCAGCATAATGTTCTCCTGTTTATATGTATATGAGAAAGGGCAATCCAGACTGCGGAGAATTTCTTCAAGTTATTTACAATATCACATACGGTATTCGTACTAATTTAACAAATTTAATGGAAAATTGCAATGACATTTATATAGAAAAAATTTAATATTTCAAAGTATGTAGTAACAAAATTTAGTTCGTTACTATATTTATCGTTTTAGTATACAGCAACTCAAATGAGACTAGATGCTCGATTCACTCGCAATGCAATAATGACAGGAAACGAACCTGTTTCTTACATTAAATTGATATGGTATTGGTAACAAGTGTGTAAGGTCGACCGGGCACTTCCTTTCCTCTCGCCTTTTTCCAATCAAATAGACTATACTCCTGTACAATTAGCGATTAACCTTAGACATCAAACACAATGTGAGGTTAGATTGTAACCGTTAGCATCGAAGTTACATCAAGGTCGTACAGACAGACATAATGCTAAAGAACTTATTCAAAATATAGATAATTTATAGAAAATGCCAAATTGACGGTAAAACAGATTGATGACTCATCAAACATTGTTGTTAAACATTAGTGTTATCAGTGGAACAAATCTAAATATTTATATCATCTTACGAAGAATCAATAATTTCTGAATGTGTAGGAAGTAGTCTATACATAGAACTTTGCTACTAAAGTGACTCTGAACCAGAGCAATGCTCAATCTTCATTGATTAAAAATTAATCTCTGAGATTTTTAACCTACATACCAATTGTAAAATGCGACTGAAATTTTTATCGATACACTATATAAACATTTATTCACATTTTTATCAACATTGTGCTAATTACAACAGAATTTTAATGAATCTTTACACAATACTTGAAGGGTATTAATCAAAAATTATTAACATGTTATGCATTCTTTGATTAAAATGTACATTACCAGCGGGTAAGGCAAGGACTCCGTACGACCGGAATGGTCAGGCGCGGCGAGAACGCGCTCACAAAGTTCAAACCACCACCAAAAATGTAATTTATAACTACATTTAAGCGAAGAGTCGAACCGCTCTGGCCAATATTAATATCGGCGTCCAGTATCATTAAGAAATTCCTTTTATTGCGACTTTAAATAAGTCCGATCGATCGGCTTTATTAAAAGAGTACACCTTTCTCCAAGGTTTTGCGCCGACGCCCTTCTTTTAGGCGGTTAAAAAAAACCTTCGTTTTATTTATTTGTGAGCGCACTGAAAAAAGAGTTTCTTTTCCATTTTAGGTTATTTTTTACGATTTCCCAATTTTTCAAACATTATTTTTATCAAAGGGAGATCGATTCCCATAGACATCGGCAATCGCATATGCGTTGCCTACCGTCAATCAATGTAGGTAGACACGTACGTAGACGTAGGAGACACACGGAAAGAGGATTTTTCCTCTTCGTATGTATCAATCCTCCGCCAATTTCACTTCCACTTCCCATCATGTCCTTATAAGATAAGGGTGATCAGGCCTCCGGCACGTACAATTATCAGTCGAAACGCGGAATTGCTTCCACTTCACATTTGTCTTCTGTGTGTTCGTGGTATTGCCCAGGCGAGGCGGGCCGTACACCCGACAAATATTGGCAAGCTCTACCACTGTCCTTCAAAACATAACGTTGAAATAGAGCATGTACCGCAGTACCTAACTAAACGGCTTCTCAGCAGGGGTTACCAATCAATAATTACTGATTTCAAACCATAAATAAAACATTGATAACATCGCGAAAGCTTGTTTTTTATTAACACAAAATTTTAATTGCATACAAATTTCATCAATTAAAATTTATTTACAACATATCGAGATCAAGTAACGATAATCGATAATAAACGATTGAAATAAGGATCGATAAAATGTTCAAAGGAACGGCGGAAATGTTTGTATGTACCTTTAAATGTATAATTGACACGAAGTTGAATAACACGTACTCGTTCAACAAATAGGGCGTACACCGGTGTCCCGGACAAACGGACGACCAGATTCTTTTATTTGTTTAATTCAAAAGAACTCGACAATATACAGAGGTATAAATCATTGTTACTTTACGAAAGAATAATATGGAATAGGTACAATAAAAACATCAAATTATATTTTTATTTGATTTTTTTTTAATTAGGATCAATATTAATTTACTATATTTTATTTACTTTATGTACCTATAATTAACTCTTTACTTTATCATGGTTATATATCATGATAAAGATGTTTTTTTTATATCTAGTGTTCGCAAATTTTAAGCCGCGTTACCCGGAAATGAAATTATATAACTTCCTTCTTATATTTTAATTCGGTTATTTTGGTATGAAATATAAGATACACGGAATTAACTCAGTTTCTTAGAGACAGTACCACAGAGCATGTTTTAAATGAAAAATGTCCGATATATCCAACTCATTTCATTCCTTATGTAAGTATAAGATATAATTTTTGCATTTTGCCCTACAGTTTGTTAACTCATCTGTTTGACTTTCAGATATAACCTATTTTATAAGGTTAACCTCATAAAATAACTGATATACACAGCAGATATGACATTCACACTTGAGGAAAACAATCTGGACTACAACCGTCATGACAAAGGACAAATGGCACTTGTATTTTTTATTTTATTGACGCACAAAGGTGAATCCTTTGATAAAACATAATATTTTTGACGAACTGAATTTATACAATATAATTAGTAGTGTAGAATAAGTACAAATATAATATTTTGAATACTATCGGGTTCTTCGGAAAGTCATTTCGTTTTTAATTCTATGTTTAATAATACCTTTATCAGTTTCAACCGACCTTCCAGGATGTGGTGCATCTTCGTCGAAAATACACGAATCCTAAGTCGAACAAAAACGAAATGACTTTCCGAACGACCTATTATTTTGTATAAAATACTTTTCAAATAGTATATGAAAAAGAAACACATTTTTAGGAAGTAAAAATATGAACACGTCCTAAATCTGCCTTTTTATTTAAATATGACAATTGCATGTTATTAGGTACGTAATATTAATTTTTATTTTACCATTCAATAGTATACTAAAGTATTAAAATTTAAAGATGTTATTATTTTTTTATAGCGATATAAAATAATGCAATAACATATCCATTTTATGATAACATGCATCCTTTTCAAGCTCCCACGTTACGGGCCTTCCTCGGACTCATGTTTCACCTAATTAGCTGCTCCTTGTAGCCTCGACTGCACTGTCACTGCACTTATAACACCACCAAAATAAAATATACAATGTTAATACAATGCCATAGTAAGAAAACTCTGAATAACACATAAAAAGTATTTAACAGTACGAGCGTAATACGAATGAAAACTATAAGATAAGAATTTTGACTAACGGATTCAAAACTGGATGACATTCATATGACAGATGTTAGTTGTTGTGGTTGATAATATCAATCATTTGATAAATGCATTACTGTGAGTTTTCACTTCTGAAAAACATGTACAAAACATAATGTTATCGCTCTCACTCTCTTTGGAAAACACAGGTACGAGTTACACAGGTACGAGTTACACAGTACAGCAACAATGTTCAGCTTTTAACTATTAATGCTACATAGATTATCCAAACCAGGCATAGTTTTAGACAGCTGTTCTTAAGAAGGCTTTATTCAAATTGTTTAAAGCTCAATTTTACTAATATTATAAATGCGAATGTTTAAATGGATGGATGGATGTAATGATGATGGTTTGGAGGTATCTCCGTAACGATACAACGGATCGTGATGAAATTTGGCACAGATGTAGAACATAATCTAGAAGAATACATAGGCTACTTGATAGGTATTTTTTTTAAATCCACGCGGATGGAATCGCGGGCTACAGCTAGTCTTATCATATATGTATTCATATTGTACAGCATGTAATAACGCAGCGTGATTGTTCATGAGGCCTATTGATTAACCAGTTTGACCACACAACGCCCTTGAAACTTAATATTAAGTGACACCTTACAACATTATTTTTACTCACACAAAATATGTCATCTTATCGCCGCTAAGCATCGCTCATTAATAACCACGTCAGCGTGGATAATAAAGTTCTCCGAGGCACGAATAAATTTCACAGCTTTAGACGTGATATACAACTCTTTAAAATGCAATATAACCAGTTCGCAAACCGTTGCGCAAAATAGCCGAAATTTTACGAAAATTAAACATCGATAATTTCACTGCCGAGTGCATGTTACAGCTCTTGTAAACACGACGGAACTAAACTGGGGCTGGGTTATGTAAAATAATAAAATTATTTTTATTTTTCATTACCCGGATGGACATAAAACTACCAATGTCCACCATCTTGATTTCATTTATGTAGCTTGAAAACTCAATTTTATTACATTTATTACATGCAAGAAAAAAAGTATCCATAAAAGAAAAAAATAGTGTCGTAGGAAACAGTTTTCACATCACTAAGCGACAACTAAAAAATCATGACTTCAGTCATTAGATAACTAACGTCTGACAACAAACAAGAAATACTAATCCGCAATTCTATCTCATCACCTGCAATGTCGCCTGCCTCAATGTCATATCAAAAGAAAAAACAAACAATACATTAATCTCTGTTTATTAAATTTTTTCGAATTTAGAATACGATTTATGATGATAATTTATCGCCACAGGTGAAATCAGTTGTGATAACTCGATCACCTTCTAAGTTCGTCACCTAACCCGTCAAATGGATGTGAGCTTGTAACGATAATAAAATTAAAAAAGGATTACAGCACGGGTCAGCGCTTGCGCAACCGTTAATGCTGCATTAAATCTGCTCACATGCAATGTTAAACAACTCTCGAACGCCAACGTCCTTAATTAAGGCAAAACGTCCATCGGCATTCATATATAAGATCGAATGCGATTTTGATTGATACTGGTGAAACGTTACACTTGTTTAATTCGCTTTCCACTCGCTTTAATCTCGACGTAGGAAGCCATCTCTGTCAATATCTCAAATTCGGAGCGCGGGAGGATTAAGGCCGACAAGCATGAACGGCGGGAATACGCACGATCATGTTTGCGATAACTGGACAGACGTGATATTAATTTTTTGCGCACGTGAAAACCAGCTTTATAATAAAACTTAATATTGGTATTAAATGAACAGCAGGATTAACAACCGAAGGTTTTTTCTTTTCTTCGCCGAAAAGATTACACAGTCTTTAAACATTCGCATTACCTGTCAGTCAGTCTAGAAACACAATTTACATCGTTTGGGCTAACATTTGACAGGCATATTCATAAATCGAATGATGCTTAACTGCAAAACAAGAAAAATTTAAATTCTAAACTAAAGTCAGTGTATTAACGTATGCCAAAGCTTATAACTGAAATGGATGCATTTGCCGTGGGACGTGCACCGTGCAGCTATGAAATATTGTCATGCCTTCGCCGTCACATCGCGACACAACGATGAAGCCGGGAGTGAGGTAGGAAAGAATTGTGCGCCAATTCATCTCGATTTGTCTGGCGGGTCACGGCGTCCGGCGTCGAGCAGTCACGATGCTTTATACTAACTCACACACGCCACATCACATATCCACTGCTACTGGAGCCAAGAACTAAATTACAATATCCATGTTTGTGCAGTTAATTACAGTTATACACCTTAAATTACAACGAATATCTATTTAACACATCGTAACTCTATTCAAATATCTTCGCTTTCTAATTTTAAATCTCTTGCAATGTTACGAAAAATCAATAGTTGCTTCTTTCGTATTTTAGAAATAATATTTGATGATCATTTGAAATCATTTTAATAAACTAAGAATAGTTTTCTATTAAAGTACTTAGAACTATCGACAAACACGATCAGTTGGCTATTGTTGGCCTGTTGTTGGCCATTTATGCCTCAAAAATCACCTTAAGGTTGGTTTTTAGAAAGCAAGAATGATGACAATGAAAATATTCAATTGATTTAAAGCCGCATATTCTCGAGGTACGGAGAATGTGAATCTGTAAAAGCGGACAAAAAGGTTTATAGACTATTGCCGTAATAAAATTGTATGATTTATCCGAAACAGAGACAAGAGAGGTACTCATTTGCTTTACGGAATAGAACATTGGGTTTTTGCGCGGAGACACCAGATGTCGTGAGCCTCATTACTTATTTTGTATTACAGATCGTTATTTCTTATTGAGGCGTTTCGTTGAAACTAAAAGTTATTTGCTCCTGTTTTTTTGTTGAATGTAAAAAGCTTGTAAATTGCTTTGTGACCGGTGTCAAAAATAGCGGAGCCAGGTTGTGCAAGTCACATCGTGCCCCAGGATCCGTCGTCAAGGTCTTGTGAAATCGTGCAGAACTGTACGTGCATTGATTCTATTGATGTAAAAATTTAATCAATTACACTTCACTGAAATTACTCTAATAGTTTAACGAAACACCTCATCCAATATATACATATTTACTTATTCTTTAACACTTTTATAAGTACAAGGAGGATTTAATGCCTAAAAGCATTCTCTACCAGTCATCCGGTATATGAGAGGAAAGTATAATTACGTGCAGGGTAGATATGAATTGAAGATACTAGTTTACTAATACAAATATCATGTAATACAGTAATATATTAGAAAAAAGTAAATTTAAATTTATAAATATTGTATATGTAAAAGAATAAGATAAATAAAAACTCTAGATTAATAAGTACAATAATAAGCAACAATTCTTGCAGGAGGCTTTTTTATTGTTAGGTGAAAGATCGTTCCACAGTCACACATACACACATATATGTATATTTACGTGATAATTCAATCAAATAGTATTTAAGTAGTATTTTCTAGTAATAAAAATCTGAATAAACGAAAATAAATAAGATAAAATAAAGTGTTAATTTTATAAATGCGACCTTTGTAATTACAACTAAAAAGTTTTAAATATATCTCAACCAATACGATGTTCTACAATTCAATGTTACAGAGTTTAACTTTTTCCATCGACTTTTTCAAATGTTAATTATTACTATTACGTTTTTAATTTCTTTGAACCTCTAAATGTTGAAGGTTCAAAATACAATCAAAAACAAGTAACTCAAAATTAGTTTCGCAACAGTTTCCTCGTTTATGGTTTTTTGCTTTTAAGCTGACGACATAAAGAAGGACTAACCTTGAGAAGGCGGAAGATAATCCAATAGGAAAATATAATTATCAGTTCCCCGAAATTTGAGATGTTTAAAAAAGTACTGTAAAATATTAACATTTGGTATGAAAAAACAATTCAAAGTACAAAGATGAAAGCAAGCGAGATTATTTAATTTTAATTTTCTTCTAGTACGTATTTGTTACGAAGAATGAGGTTTAATTTAGTGCAATAGCAAAGTTCTCCAAAGTATAAAATAAGTTCATTTTTCTGTTTTGATAATTATCATGAGTATAATAATACGAAATGTTACAAAAGCAGCCCACAGAAATATTCGTTACTCATATATATTTTTTATAGTACCTATTAGGTGACATACAAGTCCATCATTATTCGCCAAAATAGCGAAGTGAACGGTGCCCATAGATATAAACATTTGCAGATGCGTTGCCTACGTTTAATCATCAGAAAATGGGACAGAATATTTCCCTCACCATTGCACTACTTCCAATACCAAAATCACATCCGCTTCCCATCTTTTCTTTACACAAAAAGGGTGGAAAGGGTAAGAGGACTAAAATTAGGCCTGCGGCACGCACACTCAACGGACGAAACGTTCAATTATTTCCATTTCACCCCTGTCCTCTGTGTAGTCGTGGTCATGCTGACCCATTCGTGAAAAAATGTGTTTGTAGATTCTACAAAGTGTGAACAAACAAAGTGACAATATATGGCACCCACAATTTACCAAAATACTAAAAATTATTCGTTCCGATGAATATCCTTTCTCACAATATTTATGAGATATTTCTCACAGTCTGTGCTTCCTAATATGTGCAAACTAGAATATAAATGTATCATGTCATCGAGCTACAAACGATTATGAAATATAACAGGAAACTTTCATTACATCACGACATTCAATTTAAATTGAAATCGTAGTCGAATACGTATAGGTAGCTATCGATCTACGACTACAATCTAATATGAGCATGTCATAAAAAAATCTCCGTTTCAATTTCACGCAACATAAACTCCGCGAACAGTTTTTATGTTATGATGACAAACGACAATTTCCTACTTTGGCTAATTGTCGCGGTCCATTGTGGCTGTGGCTTAGTTCATCGATATTTTTTGCGATCGGGCACATCGGCCCAGTCACCTTGCACTTTCGATTTTGCTCACACTGCGCCGGCACTGTTACTGTCGATCGATTCTTTGTTAGTGCCAAAGAGCTGAGTCATTCATCAATAATGACTATTCTCTGAACTGTCACGGTTTTTGGAATATATTAAAATATCGCGAATAAAACCTTTTTATTAAGTTTCTTTTGGATTAATCACTTTCGTTATATAATAATTGTTAATCAGATTTCAATAAATCTCTGGAATAGAAATTTCAGATAAAACTCACTACGCTGATTATTGCCAATTACAAAATAATGTGAGATCTTTATTTTTAACTTAGTAACATCATCTTGCAGGAAGCCACACTTAAGACCGCAAAAAGCCCTAACATTGTGTACAGATTTCTTTAGCCTTTGTCCTTGGCGGTGAAACCTTAAAATGTCTCCAAGGTGGTCGCGTCCCCACTAATTACTCGACGGCCTTGCGGTGCTAGCAACGAGTTTTTCTCGACGTTATCTATTACTAAATATTAATTGAATTACACGTATGTCATTAAAATTGTCTAAGATTGATCATGAAGTTATTGATGGGTATTGAATTAAATGTGTACACAGAATTTTAATTACCAAGGTGTGGTATGTAATGCGTAAATCCAATTAACATTTTGAGTTGATAAAAGAGATAAGGTATTGGTGTTTTAGTGATATCGGCGTCTAAATCTCTGTAATAAACTGGGGCAAACAAAAACATACGAAAAATCTAATGTTTTATCGGAACAATCTTTTATTCATTTCCTCATGATATTGTAACATTTCGAACTTTATAAATCGACTAGTTGTCGCCCGCGACTACGTCCCGTGAAAAAAAACCTTTATCAGTAGCCTATATTTTCTTCCAGACTATGCTTTTCAACCGTTCCGGAGATACCTTCAAATAAACATCCATCCATCTAAACATTCGCATTTATAATAGTAAGATTAATATCCGACGCTTTGTTACAATATTTCACTGCTATATGAATCGCGGTAAATTTAAATTGAAACCACATCACACTTATACCTATACTCTATTTTGTTTAAATTAATTTAATACTGTTATTAACTTATTTATTTTTCAGTAAACAGTCGCCTACACAGTAGCTTATTAAACAATTCATAAGCGCGCAGGCTTAATGTGGTCAGCGGATCAATGCGGAAGACATCGATGGCTATAGTACTGGCCTGATGATGCAATATCTCAATTTAGATCTTACAGTACTTATCATAAGATACAATTAGTATAAATAATCGTAGACATAATCTTAATTTAATGAAGACTAGATACAAGATTAGTACTGTTATGAAGCCAATAAATATCTAGAATGGTAGTCACAAAAATAAAGATATATTAGGCAGAACTCCTTAAAATTGAGCTCGCTTTTTGCTTATGACATATTCTATTCAATTTTATCTCCTATTCAAAATGTTTACACACAATTGTTTTATCAGGGAGTATAAAGGTATATTTAATTATAAGCCAAAGAAATATATTATCGGCCCCTATTCATAAAAAAAAATGTCCATTCATTAAACTGATACGTAATAGAACCTATGTCTATTATTTAATAATTGATTATTTTTGATCTAATATCATAAATCTTGGCACGTCGAAACTTGTAAGTTAATTGATTAATAGACACGGCAACATAACTAATAACGTACTTAATAACACGTCTGCGTGATTATTAAATCAATTCAATTAGCAATAAAATGATAAGAACAATTTAATTGTGTATCAAATAACAATGGAATGTGTTAAGTGCAATAAAATATGTTGAAGACAGTCAAAACAAAAGGCCCCTCTCAAATAATAAATCACCTTCTATTGCGTAACTGCTATTGGTAGAATATAAAGTTTGACATGATTTTTTTAAAAGACGTAAAAGGACTAAATAAATAATCTTCTGGAAGGTCGACACACACTACTTTGCTCTGTATGACATCACTTGGTTATCAGCGCTCTAGGCTCCGCATTAAAAAGACCAATGTGCTTGCTTTGCCATGCATGCATGCTGCTTGTGTTGCCTACCACCATATATAAAAAAGATTTTAAAGTTCTTTAAACATACATCAACCCTGAAGAAATTATATTAGACAATATATCACAATGGCGGCACAGCAGAGCTAAACGCGCGTAGACATCGACATCCGTGGCCAATTATAATTATACCTTAGCGGATTAATAAATACCGTTATATTGTTGAGCATTAATAAATTTGTCACCGCATTATAGATAGTGCGAGAAGGCGAATCGCGGACAATGAGCCGACG
>DWMU01000098.1:0-12738 GCA_018246175.1 Papilio zelicaon
CAGCCAAATCGGTTCAGCCGTTCTTGAGTTATAAATAGTGTAACTAACACGACTTTCTTTTATATATATAGATATAGGCCTCCGCTATTGATCGATACCAAGAACCTCAGCCTATCATGTACCTCTATAACCTCATAGTATCTGCATTTTTTTTTAAGTTATTAAAGGTTAATATAAGTTTATTAAGGTATAAAAAAATCTTAATAAACTCAACCGGACACCTAGTTAGTTATTCTTAGTTTTTTTTTATCGGAATGAAGTCGACTCTTAGTTTGTTAGGACTGCCGGAGCGAAGTCTTTCTAAAGTTTGCGAAAAGTTTAAATTATTAGTAACTAATTAAAAGCTTTCCTTGTCAGACATGATTTAAAATGAGATTAGAGAAAATAAAAAATATTGTTCTTTTTTAAGCTCAAAAGTGTGTTTTTAATGCAAAAGATATTACGGCTATCTTGTTCATGTCCAGCTGAATTTATAATACCTAATTACCCACACAGTGAATTCAACTGTGTTTATGTTTTCCAGCTGTAATCCAGCACTGGTTTCGCGATCGCTGGATTGTAAAAAGGGCTTACATTATTGTTGTTCATTCGTTACTATGAATTGGTTACAAGTAAAATATAAATAAAACTATAGACAGAATAATATTACATAGCGTGTTATAAAATATAACCATGAAATTTACCGTTTCAGTCCTCACAAAGACGGTGCGGTCCTCACGAAATAGACGTTGCCATTTTAGGCGAATTCGTAGCCTATTCCACTCTAAGTAACAACCGTTGCTGGGCTTAATTAAGACGATGCGGCGGCAGTCCGGAGGCTGGCTGGGACTGACTTAATATGCACGTGACTAGAGACATGCCTTCAGGCTATTGAATTAATTTTCAGTTAATTGACTAGGAATCTATAAGCTAATATCTGGTCGTGTGGTAGTCGTTTGACACTAAGTGAGATGAGATTACAGATGGCCATTGATAATTTTATTATACTGGTACTAACTAGCTCGTTTCTTACCTTTATTTGATACAGAATTTTATGGATTTGTTTATTCGTTTTTGTTTTATTTATGCTTGTTTTTTATGTGAAATGGTACATGGATACATTGAGCGTAAACTCATTAAGCAGACCGGACGTTACAAACCTAACCGATTGCGCAAAACGATTAGCCACTGGTCAAGTTTGATGCGCTGAAAGTTTCCACGGGATAGGTTCTGAAACATTTCCCAAAATTGGAGTAAGCTTCTTCTGTTTTTACGTAGTTTTTATCGTATCTATAAGATATATAAGATCATAGTAGTAGTAGATAGTTATAGGTTCGGAACCTATTTTCACCTTCCTTTTTAACCTTTACAAGACAAATTTGTAAAAGTAAGATACACGTTATAAGTAATTTCTACTGAAAAGTGTCCATGTTATAATTTACGGACAATATTTGATAAAGTCAACATTAATTTCAAATACGTTGAATTTACATTTTTTCCGATTCCGGTCTATTTTGAGGTGAAAGGTGTCATTAAATTCATGTTAAAGTTAGAGCCAACATACACGGACAACTTCAAGTAGTTGGCTTGCTGCCGGCAGCATTTTTTACGACAATAATACAGGCAGCACGTGGAATCCTTGTGGATGCCGATTTCGACGGCATAAAACTTTTCGTGTAACTTAATCCTTTCCTAAACTCTAACCGCCTAGTAACAATTATTTTTATATTCTTATATCTACTTGTTACATTTATGTACAAAGTTACTTGTTTATTCCAAACATGGGCAAATTTTTCACAAACGAATTAACCATCGACCACTACGTTTCGAGCATTCTTTAAAGTTTTCACATGTCAACCTACAATGTATATACCACATCTACATTAAAATCTACTGTATGCTATCTAGAACGTCATCAAAATTGTTAAAGGCATGTTATTACAATATAAATATACTATCAGCATTGAATCACCGTAGATAGTAAATTGATGTACGGGCTCGTAGTCCGGAGCGAAATCAAGTTTGACGTCGTTATCAACGTCCACTTTGTTTCTGTCAGTTAAAGCTAACGAATCCACTTCATTGTTGATTAATTATAACGTTTGCTTCCCACTTAAAATGTTATTTAATTGAAAAGCTTTTGTTACAAGCATTTATTGTTAAAATGACTTAACGCGGTAACATCTCCCAACTTTCATCATTTCCGTTTTAGTGTTACTAAAAATAATTGCGTAAAGTTAGATTAGATTATGTATTAACATTTTTAATTACGGTAAAATTCCACTGCTCTTGCTATCTGTTCTACCTTCGTGTGAAACTATCGTGTTAATCCTTGCAATATGCCATTATATCGCTTTAGTTCAATAATCTAATTAACGCTGCTTTGTAATCATCGTCAGTGCATATTAATCAGTATTTGTAGTTCCTTGTATGATTAATTACATTATAATTAATTGAACATTTCAATAGGATTATTATGGACATTGTGCAAGTTTACAATAGCTTCACCTTAATTAAAATAGGAGGCCGCTAGTCACCATTGTGCAAATTCAACAAAGAACACGTTTGTTGGATTTTATTTCGTTTGACTTTAAAAACATCGTAATTCGACTGCAGCGTCATCTATCGATTCAATTGTTTTAATTGAAACCATACAAGGTTGGTGATCAAAAAATAAAATTGTTTAGATAGGTTTTTTATAATTTCTCATTTCCATTGAGCGAACGGACGCAGATACAAAGGTGGCCGAAACCACAGACCATCCAACCATTTCCTAGTTACCGACTCAAAGCAAGTCCGAAGACGGATATTGACGGACTGAGTGGACACAAATTAGAATAACTATCATAGAAGTTTACACTAATTAAATCTAATATATAAAATTCTCGTGTCGCGGTGTTTGTGGTTAAACTCCTCCGAAACGGCTTTCCCGATTCTCATGAAATTTTGTGTGCATATTGGGTAGGTCTGAGAATCGGACAACATCTATTTTTCATCCCCCTATTAAGTTTTTTTAACTGCGCGCGGACGGAGTCGCGGGCGACAGCTAGTATATCTATACAATTATTAAAACTGATAGTGTCTGCATGTTATTTCGAAAAAAGAAACGTCATATCCCGTACAAAAGATATATTCGCTTTACTTAATAGATAGATAATTAATTGTATGTTTTTAAATTTTTAAATACTACTTGAAAAGAAAAAAAGATTTTTCGGCCAAGTATGGTAAGGATAATGAGAATTGACTATTTCGTTCCCACCACACATAATACTACGTAGTAACTTTGCATGCTCACGAATATTTCATAATAACATATCAGAAGTTCCGGTTTAATTTTTTAGCGGTAGTGATTAGGAAGAGCGTGATTGCTCGAGGCCGAACAGTCATGCGACAGGCGACCACAATGGGTGGGAGCGGTAGAAATTCTGCGAGCACTGAAATAGCAACAAATCGATTTTGTTGTTCCACTGACTCGATTAACGAGCATTGAGCTAAACATGCATTAGTTTTATTTCAGAGGTTAGTCAATTCTATACGAATACAATATTACTACACAAATTTTGTTGATGACGTAACAAATACTTTTTCACAAATGTTTATACAGTATACAGTACAATTTATTATTTTTCATTAAATAAGTACTGGCCAGTAACTTTGTCAACGAGGAATTAAAAAAATAGTCTAAGCTACTCCCCTCCCGTGTTTGTCTTCTAGTAAAAGTCTAGTTAAAATCAGTCCAGCCGTTTCCGAGTTTGAAAAAACAGAGAAACATTTTAAAAATGGAATTTCATTGTAAATAACAACGAAATAATTACTTTCAGGTAGACGGAGTCAACAGTAATCCGTTTTATCTGATTTGAGGTAAGTTTAATTCTACCTTGTTTCACTGATACTTATAGAAAATTCATAAAACGAATCAACTTGTAAAAATATTTTTTTTTTATTAATCAAAGTATAAAGTTCGTTCTTGACCGCTTTATTTTTTAACTAAACCACATGTCATGTGCCAATTTGCAGTACGTATGACGAAATGACGTCAAACATCGGCGGCGCGAGGTAAGGCTGAAAGTGCAGTAACCTGGTAAGGTACACCTCGCTTCAAATAATTCTAACCTATTTTGAGGTTAGTAATAGAAAAATGTTTACATTACAATAAAATAAAAACAAGTGTAAACTTTATATGAATAAAAATGAATGTTACAAGTAGTAGTCTTTTAAAGCTTAAAGTTTTTTCTATTTATAATGTTATTTACTCATTTTTATTTTTTGCGGATTTTTAGAAGAAATGTTATTTAGCTATAATTATTTAGTTCATATTGTTTTAATTTTAAGAAATTCTTCGGAAGTAAGGTTGGCGACAGTCATGTGGACGGCCGTAAAACCTTAAGCCAATAATTTAACGTTTATAAAACCTTGTGTTCCGACTCCATGTGAGTGGGAAAAGGCCAGGGAGATTAGTAGTGTTTATGAGGAAAAAAATTGCATTAATACATATTGTTTTGTGTTAATACAAGATATTTTTAATATATTATAAAGTGACAAACGAGCAAGCGACCGAATTCGTCGAAATAGCGAAGCGACCGCTGCCCATAGAAATCTGCAATTGCAGATGCGTTTCCAAACTTTAATCAACGGAGGAAGGGATGCTCAGAAAGATGATATTTCCTCTTTATAAGTCCCCTCTTCCACCAAATCCACTTCCCCTTCCAATTATTTACTAAGGGTGGAATGGTAACGTCGACTAAAATTAGGCCTCCGGTACTCAAGTGTCACTGCAATGGAATTTAATGATATTCCAAAGATCAGATTGTAACGAAACTTGTCAGGAGGTCGCTTGTTTTTTGATATAACTTATAATTTTTACACCAATTAATAATCATATACTTTTTAAAATTTCACCTAAAGCGCGACTAAAAACATAGGACATACACGCTTAGTTTAACTTTACGTTAAGCATTATACAATATTATAATTTTTCTTTACGAACTTCACAGAGCGTAAAATCACTAGACTTTAAGCATACATTTCAAGTAGGTAATACAATCCTCTATCGCATCCATCGTAAAGTCACATTCATTCGACTCAAATGAAAATGTTGCAGAATAATCCTAAAACGAATTATCAACTGAGAGCCGGAGTCTGAAATCCGATCAAAGACTACGTTTGTAGCTTTGATCCGTACTCACGTCTATGCCTTGCATCTGTGTGACAAGATACCATATCAATAACTCAATACCAGAATCTGTTAGTCAATGTAACGCTGTCCTCGCTTTGATTCAATTATGTGACGAGCTTTTGTGTTTTGTCTTTGTTGCACGAATTTCGATATTGCTATTCGTAATTTAGCTATGGTTTCTTATGTAAATTTCTGTTGATAAAATCATTAAAACTGGTTTTAGAATTTACTTTCCTATAATTAACATTTCTGTATAATTATCACTACAATACATAATTGTTTATTATAGTAAACTATCCCTTAAAAGCACTATAAGTATGCATAGTTAGATGAAGACGCTACTTGAGTCGTTCTTCACTATATTCAAGAAATGACTCAACTTTGTAATGAATAGACTAGGCTGTATTTCATATTTTTTTATCAAATGTTAAAAATGAAAGTTCAATGGTGTACTGAAGTTAGGAATAACAATTTTCTTAAGCCATTTTTATCATAATTTTACCTAAAAACATAATTTGGTATTGAAATAAAAGTAATCTATTTCATACAAGTTCATACATACATCGTGCGGAAAGGAAAATATAAAATTGTTAAATTTTCACTAAATGTGTCCAAAAAGAATAATGAATTCGCGGAACACGATTTCGATATGTCCCGGGCATGACGTGCGCTGTGCCGTGCCGGCCGCACACCCTCTGAACTGGGTTAACATTTATGTGTTTGCTGCGAAATAAAATTGAAAAGAATGTTCAGTCAACAATACACAATATAGATAAAAGTGACTTTATCCAAAGTAAACACATATATATATATATATATGGTGTAATTGGCAATCTTTACGAGAATTCTAAACAATAAACACAAACGAGTGCATGAATTAGTTAAATCAATGGTCATAACCTAATTACCCTCTTATCTACTCAGCGTTTTAGGCCGTTTTTAATGCTTTCAATTATTGTGCATATCGTTGTAATATATTACTTAAGTCGTGACGCAACCTGCACATAAAAGAAATTTAAAGATGTGTGTGAAGTCAACTAATCCGCAAAAAGTTGATACTAAGGCTAAGTCACCCCTACCTTGTGGAGTCTCCGAGCTTGTTGGTGACCACATTTATGAGCTGACGGCTCACAAACAGATACTTAAGTGTAGTAAGAAAGATTACTTGTCACTTTCTAACACAAAAAAAAAACCTTAAATAAAAAACTTTACCAAACTACAACGGCAATATTGTTCAATTAAGTTATTCCTCGAAAACTGAAAATACTCTTTTGTAAAATATTGTGTATTATAAAAGCAAGTTTAAATTCTAGGAAACTTTGTTGGTATAAAATGTAAAATATAAATTATAGTTCCAATAAATATGATGAAATAAAATTTTCCGATACACAATATTGAATTAATTTTTAATTAATGGCTGTGTGTTCCATGGAATTGTTAAAAATTTTATTAAAAAAAGTTACTTCCATCAAAACGTGAGAATAATAAAGCTATCAATGCCCGAAATTTATTAAATGAAAAACTTCCTTTTTACTTTTACAAAATCAAGTTCAATTTAAATTTATTTTTCAAATAAAGAAAAAGAACACAATATTAGGAATAGATCGTCAAACATTACTTAATGGCCATTACCTACATATAGGTATAGAACGGAACTAAAATTTGAAGTATATTTCTTTACGTAACACTACCAGTAGGCCGAGCACGAATTTCTATGACAATCGCCTTCGTTTCGTCATCGTCAATTATTTCAAAATTAGTATGAGATTTAAATGTACTTTTCGTCCGATAGGGTGACGCTACACAAATTTTAATACAAATTTTGTCAATAACGATACGATAGCGAATTTCACAATTATTCGTGCTCGGCCCACATTTGGGAAATGTTTTAACCTAACCTTTGAACCCACAGTTTGTTCTAAAACCCCCCAAAAGATGGCGTTAATTTAAATGCAATAAGTTTGCATGGACTAGAAAAGTACATGTCGTTGTAAGCAGTTCGTGTCTGTTACAGCCCCGCGACAGATGGCGCTTATTTAAGCGCGCTGAACACAAACTCCTCCTTAAAATGATCGTTCAAATAGTACCGATTGGCGCTGTAGGCACCGTTGAAACGTGGAGGGATGTAGCAACTAACATTTTGAATATCATACATAATGAAGCCCATCAACAGATGGCGCTTATTTAAAAAAGTTAAAATCGGTAACCCAAGGGACAAAAATTATGTTTTCTTACAGCACAATGTTTTATCACAGTGCTAAATGGAACAGCTGACAGAGCTAACTAGTGGGAGATTTTAGAAACTGCCATTTTCATTAGTAAGTACAACCCTTCAACAGATGGCGCTTATTTTAAAATAACTACTATACAAAAAAGCATCTAACTTTTTATGGTTATAATTTTCAGTTATACTTAATAATTTAATTAATATAAATAGCAAATAGCAAATAGTGTCTTTTATGTATTCGCATCGCTGTAATGTCTACTTCATATAAAATAATTAGAAAACTACAAAAACAAATAAAACGTTTTGTGAGCCACTCCATAGATGGTGCTATAGAGCTTGAGTTAGGTGCTTGAGCAACCACCTAATAGATGGCGTGGATTTGAATGGCGATGGACATTAGCACTAACAGAATAAGCGTGTTCTAGCAATTCAATATTAAAGGTAAGCAAAACACTAAATCGAAATAATACCAAGTTCTAAACTAGCATATAACTGTTCAGCCGAAAATATATTAATAATATTACGTACAAGCAGATGAATTAAGAGCCTGATACAAAAGGCAGTTATTTTAGAAACCGCGCGCATAGTGATCAGGTTCCTGTCTCTGTAGCCCTCAACATTGGTTGCTTGAGTCATGGGATTCCGCAGCCGGTGGTATTCTATTTTTTATATAATATAATACATTTTGTTATTTTTTTATAAAATGTATTATATAGATAATAAGTTAATAAATGAATATGGATAGTATGTACTATGCGATAATAAACTCAAGAATTTTAAGCAAAATAAACAAAATGAAAACGACTATCTCAGGCAAACAAATCAGTCATTGATGATTCTGACTTGTAAATTATTTTTTATTCGCGATACTCCCTAACGATGGCATTATCATTTTTATGTTTCGGAGCTTGTTTGACTAAGTTATTTATAGCTTCAATGTTTTTAATAACTTTATAGAGACCTAATTCATAGCCGACTTTTAAATTAAATAGTAATTTATCTTTGATACTAGTATTTATTATTAGCATTTTTAGAACTTTAAACTTCGTCTATTGGACTACTGCATGTAACAGAAATTGATAACCATACTAAAGAAGTCACGGTTTTACATTGTGCTTATTTGTATGTACTTGCCTAGTTTAAAGGTAGGGCACCGGGGCGACGATGCAGTGCCTATAAACCGAGGCGGCATAACAAGAGTCCTATGGGAACAGTGAGACAAGTGCGCTACTTACGTCCAATACAAAATAGTTTTGTCATATTTTCGTAATATATGACGACTACTTTTTTACCAAGTATACTTGACATAAATAGTCGTCGCTCATTGTTCAATAGTTTTTAATCTATTTTTTTTTAATTTATATTTGATTTAAAATATATTTACGCACTTCTCCACTTTGCCTGTTTCTTTCGCGTTCATCCACAATCCAATCGTGGAATATTCTCAAAATGTAATGTTCTTTTTACTAAGAATAATTTGTAAATTTATTTTATATTTCGAAAGTTGTTCGTAAGTTTATAAAGTTGTCTATGACTAGCGATGATGATAAAAAAATTAAGAATAAAAAAGGGATGGAAGTTTAAAGCATTAACCAAGTAGATTCGCGTTGTATTGTGCAGCTTTCGTGAGATGTAGCAATAATTTTATTTACTTGTTATTTCAGTCGTTTTTATACTATCGTAGGTACCGAAATTTGGATCCATTACTGTTCATTCATAATAAATCTTACAGAAATACTTTTTACAAAATGTTTAAGTAAATAAATGACTGATCACTCGTGCCTTAAATATTCACATGTGGGGTAGAGATTAATTAATTCCGTTTGATACGGTCCTGACATAATCTTTAAGTCTTTTCTAATTTCACATATATTATGCTTGTCGGCTGAGTGTACTGTTAATAAAGCTCTTCTTTATTAATAACTATAACATAAAAAAATTACGTCATTCTAGGCCGATGCACCTCTACCAATACTGACATTTTTTCTGTACATTACTGGCAAAATAACTATCTTTTATTGTGAAATAAACTTAGTTCAGTCCCTAATCAGTAATGAAATGTAGTACCGTTAAAAGTGAATGCATATTAAAAATGACGGGCGGAGTGTCCTAATATAATTTGGGTCAGTATCCCGTCCGTGCGGTTAGGAAGGGTCGTTGTTACTTTGTCCTTGAACCTGAGCCGTCCATTATTTCAAAGTTATTGATGTCAAGTCCGCAAGAAGTTTTGAAGGTTAACCATCGTTTTTGTACTGGCAACCGACTAGATTCACATCTCGGTTTATACAGTAGTATTTCGTAAGTATAGTAGGATTATGTTAGGTACTTTGTCATCAACTCAGCCTACCCTAAGTAAAGGTCAACTAGGATTTAGTCAATTACGCTGGCCCTGTGCCTGTGGATCTGTATGTTCATCGCATTACCATTGCACCACTGACGCTCAGTAACATTTCTTAATAATTATAGTACTTATGTGCAGTACAATTACATATTATGTTATTATATTATATTCATCGCATAAGACACTACGCAGTTCGCGCCTCATCTCTTTAGCCGCAGGAAAATTTAAGTTTATAATTAATTTCCTTGGTATACGTCAACTGTGTTGATTATTATCATTTCCTGTCATCATGGCTTGGCATCATGAATTTTCTTAACTTTCCATAAGAACGAGTAAATATTAAATAATATATTTTAAGATTAACCTCCAAAGAACAGGTAATAAAAAAGAAGAACATTTAGGCAGATGTACATATATGTATGTCTGTATCCAAAAAAAAAAAATCAATGACAAAAACTTTTTATTGCAAATAATTAAATATTTCTTTCGGATTTTTTGAAAAGCGGATTTGAGAAGTTTGTTCATCGAATATGAATCTTGGAACAAACAATGACTCATATAAATTTATCAAACCTTATTTTAAACCACATCAGACGTATGCTTTGCCACACATGCGAACCCGCGTGTGTCACCACTGTTTAACAAACAACATACTTATCATATAAGATTCGTTAAAACGAGCAAAATACACATTTAGACTAATATTATTTTTGTAAGGAAAATATTATAAATACTACCTTTAATGGGAATCATTAAAAACGGCTTACGATGTTTACAAGTTGTTATACTCATTTTAATAACGATAAGTACGAGACGTTTGCGTCTAATAATAGCACCCTTGTGTTATGTACACGAGAATTCACTGAAAGGGCGGAGGTAAGTCGAACCGTGGGTTTCCACAGCCGGGACAACAAGAACATTTTGTTTTTGTTTTGTTTTGTCATTTTGAAACCGACGGTTAGCATAAATCGATATAATTTGAAGGAGAAATATAAAACAAAAAAACGTGCGAATCTGAAGACAAAAGCTGATAAAAATTATTAGTAGAAATGAAGCAATACAATTCGTATTTTTGAATAAGTCTCTCTTTGTGTAGAGTTTACTTATTTGTATTTGAATCTTGAGTCTTTGTCTGAAGATTTAAATACAAATTAACACATCTTGAGACAGAATAAGCTCTGGCTCAAGATGTATTAATTTGTACTCATCAAAGGAGAATTTAACATGTCTGTGTAATGGGTATGCACTAAGCAACATAGCAGGATGCACCATTGACCCAGAAAGACAGACTAGAAGTGTCATCGTAGTCACGGCCGTCATTGTTATTACAACACTCCGCTGAGTTTTCGTTGTTAAAAATAGTTAGAGAATCTGACTTATTTATAGACCTAATTATTAATTTTAACATAAAATGAAATAAACACATTTCTAAATTATAAACGTGCGAGTTCTTCAATATGAAATTTCTTTTCTAGTCTTTTAGCTTATTTTTATTAGTTTACATTAAAGTATATAATCAATTGTTTTTTTTAAATAATATAAGGTGGCAAACAAGCAAGCGACCACCTGATTCGCTAAAATAGCGAAGCGACCGCTGCCCATTGACATCCGCAATTGCAGATGCGTTGCTTACCTTAAATCTACGGAGAAGGGGACGCACACAATGAGAATATTTTCCCTAAATGGCGACAGGTCACCGGTGTGACTTGTGATCCAAAAATGCCACTCAAGCTTAAGAGACAGATCTACAAGTCGATCGTAAGACCTGTCGTATTGTAGGGATCTGAATGTTGGGCCACCAAGGTTTCGAATGAAAGAAGATTGAGATGCGTATGCTAAGATGGATGTGTGGTGTGACAAGAAAAGATAAAGTTAAGAATGTGTATATCAGAGGTAGTTTGAAAGTAGCGCCAGTTATCGAGAAATTGAGGAGCAGAAGGTTAGCGTGGTTTGGACATGTTTTGTTATGATCATATTAACAAAAAAATAATGATATTGAATGTGGATGGCTATAAAGGTAGAGGAAGACCAAAGAAGATATGGATAGAATATGTGAAAGAGGATATGCGTAAGAAGGGGGTAAATTCAGATATGACGGCTGATAGAGATGTATAGAGTGCATACTGTGCCGACCCTGTATATGGATAAGGGCAGGTTGATGATGATGATGACTTTACGTCCCCTCCTTCGACAAATCCCGATCCCATTCCCATCCTTTCTTTGATAAGAAAAGGGTGGGAAGGGGGAGAGGCCTAAAATAGGCCTCCGGCACCACACTCATCAGACAAAACGCGGAATTGCTTCCACTTCACGCATGTCTTCTGTGTGGTCATGGTATTGCACCGGGCGAGCCGGCCAATTCGTGCAACAAATGTTGTAGTTGCTGGCGTCTACCACTGTTATTTGTTTCCTCACAATTGTATGAATTTTATCCACAAGTCCTTATAAAACAATTCACTAAAAGTAGAATTTGCAAACAATTGTGAATCGCGCACTACATTCATGGGCATAAAAATATTGCCCTATATCTCGGAACATATTGGGCTACGAGAAAAATAAGCCAATATAATGGTAATTATATATAGGTAATTCATTAGGATAAGGATTGTAAACGGTTAATAGCATTAATTTTTTATACATAGATTTATAATTTAATACTTTGCAAAATAAAGCATTTCTATATGCGCTTAGAATATTGCACAAAGTTTATGACATCTAAATAAACAGTATGTTAAGCTCTCGTTAAACGATAAATTTTTGTGTAACATTTTACCTTTTTCAAATTATTTAACAGCAACTAAAATGCGAAGTACTAAAGGATTAAAACATAAATTAAGTCATTTGGTTAAATTAATTAGTATTACACAATATTAATGAGTACAATTGCCCTAAACGTCAGATGTTCACAATTTGTATAAATAGAAACGAAAGCACCAAAGAAAATGAGTAAAGACATAAAGACTTCATAACAAAATTTATTTTGAAACTTACAAATTGTATAAATATTTATCTATG
>DWMU01000099.1:0-12660 GCA_018246175.1 Papilio zelicaon
CAGCGTCACCGACTTACTAATATCGACCTGCAAAGTCAAAGAGGAACGTAACCAGTGTGCCACTCGTGTCACACCGGCCACTGTTGCGGCATTCTATCGATTTATCAAACCAAAAGTCACATTTTACTGCAGCAAATTGAATCTTCTTTTGATTGAAGATGAATCGATAGATATATTAAATATTACAAGTAGTACAATACACATACTTAAAAATTAAGTTTAGTAAAGTTATTACTTTTAATACAAGGAAAATTTTCATCATATCTTTGGCATGCTCTCTTATTGCAGAGTGACCACATGCAGTTCTACACACAATCAATATTTACTTATAAACAAGTCGTACTAACTTTTATGTCCATATTTTTTATTCTCCTATAGGAGTTATATGACCTAATATGGTCACTGATCAAAATTGTACAAATGTAACTAATTTTAGTATAGTCTAAACATTTATATTGCTTATAAATTTATATTTATGAATCCCATACCCAAATCACAACCTTAAAACATGGACAACTTAAATTACAATAATGGCAAGTGGTTTAAGCTCCTTAGATATTAACTGTGAAGATATAAGGTTTAATTTTACGGATATTTGTTTGACAAAGTTATTGTGATTAGTTTATTATACCACTGAACATGGTAAAGTTTCATTATAGAATTTTTAATGATCCGTCTAAAATTTATTATCAAAAATTTAAGTAACAATGAACTAAAATATGAGATAATATCAACCTAAGGAGCGAAAGCAGTCGACATTATAGTCACCAATAAAGTACATGACACCAGTATTATGTGTCTACATCATAATTAAGAGACAACTTGGAAATACAAAACTCCAAATTAATTGGTACAAAGTTCACAATAACTTCATTAATTATCTCCTCTTAAACATTTACTTGGACAAATTTACTAAAATTTATAGGCCATTGTTAAACCTTTCTTATTTGACATTACAGTTGTGTTTGGGAACTAGATAACGATTAGAATATTAAGAAAATTATTATAGAAATTAAAGTATTTCTTACTTATTTCATTTCTATAAATTAATCAATGTTACATATCACAATATAACAGATAACAATAAAAAAGCTTACGTCACCAAAAACGTAAGTACAAACTAGAAAAATGTCAGTAATCTGTTATGTTGTGATAGTAGTAACTGATAATTATGAGCCTATTTAACGTCAAATTTATTTCCGGGATGGACAAGGTCAAGGAAGGGAGCATGTTAATAATACTGAGGAAAGAGAATTTGATAACTTTAATTTCTTATAGCCACCAAACCTGAAGAAATAGGAAAAATCCCCAATGTATGGGAGGGTAAGATTTTATCACTGTGTTGAGTCGTTAACTCATAGTAAGGTGGGCAATAACTATTTTCATAGAACAAGGTGACAAACGAGCAAGTGGGCACCTGATGTAAAATATTGAAGTAAACACTTCGAGAAATTACAATAATTTTTAACTTGCAGATACCTAACTTAATTTTGCTATTATGTTTTATGTTTCAAAGGAAAAATAAGAGCAAAGAGGCTACTTAGTACCACCAATATGGTGTGAATATTTCTTTCAAATTGTCCTAACAAATAATGTCCAAGGTTGGGACTGGGGTGGGTTGGGAGAGGGAGGTGGGGTGGTGAAGTGAGACGTGCCTAGGGATGGTAGTAAGACTTACGCGGCGAGTAGGAGCGGTCGCGGTCGTAGCGACGCGAGCGGCGGTAGTGCGGACTGGGCGAGCGGTGACGGTAGCCGCGCTGGTAGTAGTCGCGCTCGCGGTACCCACCACCGCCACCACCTCCGCCACCACCGCGGTAGTAGTACTCCCTGCAAACGTACAGTATGCACATAAAACACCATTCTCTTTTAATACTACGCATAGATCTATTTATCAAAGTGGTAAATAAAAAAAAAATCACAGTTACTATGACATCCTGTCATAGTATTAAGGGTTTGTAGGTGAACTGATAAACTTGGAATTGATATAATATACCTTTAATTTTTTTTTCTATTTGGAACAAGAATGAATTTGACTTAATATTTACCAACAATCTTGAAACATTTTACATGAATTATTTACAAAATGATGGGTCAAATAAAAAAAACCCTAATATGAAGATGATTACGTCAATGTTTAGGTGCGGTTATTTAATAAATTGTAACAAAAAATATACTCACTCTCTGTCCCTGCGTCTATCGTATCCATTGTCACCTCTGCTGCTCACACTGCACAAAACATTCATATTTAATTGTATAAAAAGACACAGCTGATAAATTGCGAGAATTTTAAAATTGAAACAAACAACACCTCAAATTATCTTTTGTTTATACATCAATAAGCAGATTTATATTAAACTAGCTTTTACCCGCGACTCCGTCGCGAATAAAAAAAATGCACACAAGATAAAAAAAGTTGTCCGATCTTGAGTTATAAATAGTGTAACTAACACGACTTTCTTTTATATATATAGATGTGTGCCAAAAGAATATTGAGCCAAACTATACTTTATTGATGTTATTTAGCTGAATTTATTGTTAATGCTTTCACTTTATTTTTTAAAAGTAATTATCAAAGAAATGTAAATACATAAATGTACGAGCAGGCCTTTAGTGAGCTAACTTATCTCAAAGTTTGCTCACTCTAAATCTGCTTTATATACTCTGCCAACCCATAGGCTACCTATGACTCAAATAATATAAAACATAGGCTTTTCTAAGTTGGATAAAGAGAAACACAAAAATTTTCAAGTTAGCGTATTTTGAGAAACATTTTGTTTTTTTTTTTTCAAATATAACTTTACATTACATTGAAAATTTCAACAAGATTCATCATGAAAAAAAAAATAGGAAATTTTTGGTGCATAGTTTGTGAAATGGTCTGACAAATTATGGTCTAAAAAAACAACTATTTATGTATATTAGTAACTCACGTGGGTTTGCCCATGTATATGCCTGGGGTAGGAGTGTGCGCTCTCTGGGTAATTGAGAAATCTACTCTGATACGTCGGCCATCAATTTCCATTCCGGTGCACTCGTTCTTAGCCACCTTAGCATCATCTTGAGATTCGAAGTAAACGAAACAGAAACCTCGAGAACGCCCAGTCTGATCAATAGATGATTGTTTTTTAATTATTATAAGAGAAAAAAAAATTCTCAATGCCACTAAAGTTTTCATATTAAGTAAAAATAATATTTTCTCACCTTAGCATCAATGACGACTTGTACTTTCTCAACTGGTCCAAATTTGGAGAAGATGTGATTAATTTGCTGTTCACTTGTGTATAGACTGAGACCAAATACTCCAAGACAGCGGGATGGCGTTGGGTTCTCCTGTCCGACAATGAAGGTGCTTCCATGTTTTTTAATTGTTTAAACATATTTTTTTATTATATAATTAATTCAGAATACCATGACTGAGACTAACAATTTTACTAATGTAATGTATTATTTAGTAATTCAAATGACTTATACTTTATCTGGAAATAGTGTCATAACTAAATATTGAATGCCATCATATTAATGTTCTCAAAAATTACTTTAAAAAGAGATAGTGAGGAAAACAGTGCTCTTTATGTTTTGATAACTAATGGCACTAAAAATTATCCTATTACTGAGCACTTTCTAAAACCTACGAATTCCTCACTATAGCCAAATAACAAACCAAACATAATATCAGAGAATGTACAAATTTTACATAATTAAATTTCTGAAAAATTATTCCTTGGTGATATTTTCACTAAAGTACTAATGCTGTGCTATATCGGAACACATATTGTAAGAGCTTACAGGGAGTTTATTGACTGTAAATGACTGATATAATGTTTGGTGTGTACATGGCCTATAAGTATACACTGTTCCAAATGAAGACAAGTTTTACAAATGAACAAATTTCACTCTCCAAAATAAACACTACTTAATATATTCAACTCCCCTTAAAGATAGTGAATTACAATGTAACAAGTAAACTATATCTAATCTTTACAGATTTTAAATCTAGATTCAGAACAGCATATACAGACTAAATATAAAAAAGTACAAAAACAAGCGTCCTCACCCTATCTCCAATGTCACCACTCACCCTGTCTCCAAGATGGCGGCGCCTGGAGGACATAGGACTGTGGGAGTGCGAGCGGCGGTATGAGCCGCGGGGGGAGTAGGAACGGGAACGGCTGCGGGAGTACCGCGAGCCACGGTACCCGCGCCGCGGCGACCCCGAACGGGACCGCGTCCTGCAGTAACATATTACTAAGAAATTTTTTCCAGTAAAGTTAGGTACAATTAGACTACAAGATAAATTCCCAACATTAATATCTGTACTATTACTTCAAAACAAATTATAATAATTAATGGGTAAATTCAATTTGGTCAGAAGCCACTAAATAAAAAGTTGCATATTTGTTTGTATAAATTTAATTATATTTCTGGCCTTATCATACAGTTATCGCTTTAGTGGATTCAAAAGGAGGTTCTCAATCCATAATTCATTTTTATAAGTGTTAGCACATATTTGTTCCGTTTTCAAATAGTAAAAATGTTTCTGTTTCAAAAAAAATTCTATCAAAGTTTAACCAATTTTGTTTCTTACAACTAAATTTTGCTTAATTTGCAGATATACAAACTAAAAATTATTTTGCATTATATTTCCGAGAAATAAACCTCTCAAAAAATAATTTTAAAGCACAAATCCAAAAATCTATCCTTTACAATAACAGATAAAACTCTTAATATTTTTTACAAATTTATTTGATTGTTCTCGTATGTGTGTGTGTATGTATGTTTTACTTAATTATTTTCATTTTTTCTCTCCTGTTTATCCAATTGTCTATGTGTAAAACTGTGTATGTGTGACTATCATGTGATCGTAAGACATCTTTTTGTTATTTCTAAGAAAATTTACTGGAAAACCTATTATTGGCCTTGCTTTGTTTTATATGTACTAGATGTAATTATTGTAACTAATACGCTGTTGGTTTTGTTCTTAAATAAATAAATTAACAAATTGGTTCTTAGAAATACATGTTTCTAAAATTAAAAACATTAAAATCACTCAAAGTATACATAAAACAAGCTCATAAAATTGCGTCTTATCAGACAAATTATGGTTCGTTGATAAAGCCATTGGTTGCCATAGAGTTATACAACATGCATTGATCAAACAATTTTATTCCTATGTTATGTATGGATTTTTTATTCCAGTATTGTACTTTAAGCAAATGTTTATATTCTGCCTTTGGTGTTTGATTATTTCTGTAATTTCATATTATTTATTAATATTATTGATTATGCTTAAATTGAAAGTATTTTTGTATATTTGTTGGCATTTATTTTTTTTTAATTTAAAAAGAAAACCATCATGTACATATTTGCCAGATTTAAAAATGAATCAAAATTAAAAATATCAAATTAAACAAATAACTAGTATATGGTAGGTTATCAATGCCATCTAGAGTCATTATAGTTAACCTTCTAGGTGGCCTCTCTATTATGTACATAATGTACGATACATTTATTCGGAACTCAAGGCTAAAAATCAACTGTTTGTGCATATATAAATTACTTACAACAACAAACTTCATTCAATATACGATGATAGCAGGCAGATGGATCTTCTTTATATATAATAATAAATAATAAACAAGCTTACATATCTACGCCAAAAATCACTAACTTTATTCATAAATTCTGGGGTGTATATAACATGTAATAGTATCTCGTGTAAAACTCCCTATACATAAAAATACAAGGCCTCTTATTGGTACTAAACCTCGTGCCATTGCGCAACCATAGCACCGTGACCGAAGAGGTTATAATCAACAAATTTGGCCAAATACCAATAACAACATTCAAGTGACTAGATTTAAAGCAAACTAAGCACAAATCGCTTAAGATTTCATAGGATTTTACTTACGGACTCCTATACTTTCTGCTGGATGATTTTGGCGGCGGCGGCGTCCTGGACCGGCTTCGGCTATGTCCCCTCGACATCGTCGGAGGCTTCGGAGCTGGCTCTCGGGAACCGTTGCGGGTCCTCGAACGACTTCTCTGTAACACGAGCAACCCTATACTTTAAATTCAGCTTCGGTAAAATAAGCACACGGGGCACTAATGATAAATGTCGATTGAGTTTAAATATAGTACCTCTCGATCAGACATGTTGATCACAAGAATACAAGCAACAAGAATAAAACGGAAATATCACCACTGATCTAATTATAAGTCTTATGTCGCTAAAATAAAATTTGTGAACACGAACACAGAACAACGCGGTTGAGCGAAAAACAAAATGGCGTCAATCAAACGTTCGTCAACGAAACGGCCAAACGCTATGAAAGCGCGGTAAAATTTAATAAACAAGAAAAAGAAATCACGAATAAATTGCTGAATGTTGCCCTTTTCCGCGTCACCCAATCAGTGTTTTCTTGAAGCGGTGCGCGATAAAAAATTTAATGAAAGCAAAAATAGCGCAGATTGCGCACATCTCTCCGTTTTACGGCTTAAATTACATTAAAAAATTCTCCAGATATTCGATAAATAATGTTGATACCAAACCTTCAACGTTAAAATCCTATAAGATCAGAACGAAATATTTTTGTATTTCTGAAAAGAATTTTTACGTTTGCAATACAAAAATATATAGTTAAACTATAAAATAAGGTACTAGGGTACTCTTAAAAAAATAAGCCTTAAAAATAAAACATAAAATAATCTTAAAGGAATAATTAAATTAAAGGTAAATTAAAACAAAATTAAACATTGTTTATTTCGCACGTATTGAAAGATTGCAATAACTGTCACCATGACATTTAAATGCCATTGTCACTTTTCCGTTTCCACCACATCGTTAGATGTCGAGTTTTATTTAAATTAATTTACAATTTTTCTCAAATAAAGCCATGACTGACAGTGAAACCCAAAACGGCCCTGGTGACCAGCCGCAAGAGAAATCAGCAAAACAGCTAGAGAAAGAGGCCAAGAAGGCTGCAAAATTAGAAAAACTTAAAGCCAAGTTGGACAAGAAAAGTTCAGCGCCAGCTGTTCAGAAAGATAAGCCCGAGGTATGGTAATTAAATACGAAATTACACTTGAATTAAAATATACTTGATATATTTTTTAAAAACCCTGGAGTCTATCATAAAGATTTTTTAAATCCTCATTAGGTTAGAATTCCTGGTGAAAGGATTCTCTCGCGATTAGTAGACGATTGCATCATTTTTGTATAAATTAAATTATTTGAATAAGAAATCAAATAATGAGCACTTGTATACTGGACTTATAAGGAAAATGTTTTGTTTTTTTAGAAAAAAGCTAAAGAAACAAAAGAGAGTGCAGTTTATTCTGCTAACACAGCTCCGGGAGATAAAAAAGATATCAATGGACCAATGCCGGATGCTTACAGTCCTCAGTATGTTGAAGCTGCATGGTATGCATGGTGGGAAAAACAGGGATTCTTTAAGCCTGAATATGGGGTAAGTAAAATGAGCAAAATAATACTAAAGCAATAAGTAACATCAATAAAGGTTTTTTGCAAATATGTTGTGTTGCTTTTATAATTTAAACCTTTTAAGACAATTCTGAATTTATCTGTGTTTTCTATTATTATTTCCATGTTCTGTCTTTTTTTACAGAGAAAATCAGTGTTAGAGCCCAATCCCAAAGGCAAATTTGTGATGGTCATTCCACCACCTAACGTAACTGGTACTCTCCATCTTGGACATGCATTAACTAATGCTGTTGAAGACGCTATCACCAGATGGCATAGGTAAGTTATCTTACTAATATTATAAATACGAATGTTTGGATGGATGGATGGATGTTTGTTTGTTACAAGGTATCTCCAGAACGGCTCAACTGATCATGCTGAAATTGGGCACAGATGTAGAACTGGAGTATGGAAGGACACATAGGCTACTTATTAAGGAAGCAATTCCGGGTTTCGTCTGATGAGTGTGGTACTGGAGGCCTAATTTTTGTCCTCTTTCCCTTCCAATCCTTTTCTTTATAGGAAGTGGATTTGGCGGAAGAGGGGACGCATAGGAAGGAGAAATATCCTCTTTCTGTGCGTCCCCTTCTCCGTTAATTAAAGGTAAGCAACGCATCTGCATTTGCGGATGTCTATGGGCAACGGTCGCCTCGCTATTACGGCGAATCCAGGTGGCCGTTTGCTCTTTTGCCACCTTTAAATATATAAAAAAAAAGTTTTTTTAAATTTCGATCTAAGATCACACCACCAACATAAGATTTATATGTGTTATAGAAAATTTGTGAGAGTAGATTATCATTAGTTAATCTTAAGAAATATGAAATAATACTATGTACAGTTGAAGAAACTATGGTCTAATATATTTCTTTTTAGAATGAATGGACGAACAACACTATGGAATCCTGGCTGTGATCATGCTGGTATCGCAACACAGGTGGTGGTAGAGAAGAAAGTTTGGAGAGAAGAGAAAAAGACGAGACATGATCTCGGGAGAGATGAGTTTATTAAACGAGTTTGGGACTGGAAGAATGAGTAAGTGCAGACCAAAAAGATTTATTGCAAGATGCAGTATTAATAATCTTCCTTTAGGACGATCAATCAACAAATTTTAATTAACTCTTTGTTTTTTTAACTATTGTAAGAACAGCTTATCAAATCATGCTGTAATTTGGCCTAGATGTAGAACATTGACTGGAAGAACATGTAGACTACTAATTAAGATTTTTTTTATTCAGTACGACGTTTCAGTCAATTTATGTTTACAGGAAAGGTGATAGAATTTATTCCCAGCTTCGGTCACTGGGTTCTTCATTTGATTGGACCCGAGTCAGATTTACGATGGACCCATCAATGTGTCGTGCGGTCAATGAGGCATTTATACGACTACACGACGCGGGCGACATCTACCGAGCGAATAGATTGGTCAACTGGTCCTGTGCACTCAAGAGTGCTATATCTGATATTGAAGTGGATAAAGTGGAACTCACTGGGAGAACTATGCTCAGTATACCGGGATATGATCAAAAAGTAATTACAATTTTGATCTTCAAAAAATTCTTACTTTTTTTAATAAGTTTTTAAAAATAATATATAACAGGTTATAAGGAACTAGCAATTGGTCACAGCTTTGCAAGGGTAGACATTTATTTTTCTTTTATATATATTTTATAACATTAAATATACCCTATGTTACTCTGGGATAATGTAAAGCTATAATTGTGAAAGAATTTTTCACATCGGGCTATTAGTTTTTCAGTTTATTTGTTACAAAGAAGTAATTTTATCTTATCCTGAGTGTACATGGAGATTGCTTTTTTTATATCAAAAGGTGGCAAAAAAGCAAACAGCCTGAATTCGCTAAAATAACGAAGTGAACACTGGTCATAGATATTCACAATTTCAGATGTGTTGCCTATCTTTAATCAACGGAGGAGGGGACTCACAGAAAGTGAATTCTTCCCCTTACTATGCATTCACTACTCCGTCAAATCCACTAAGAACTAAAATTAGGCTTGTGATAATGTTTATTGTAATATTAAGATGTGTTGTATTAATTGCCGCAGGTGGAGTTTGGAGTACTAGTAATGTTTGCATATAAAGCGGAGGATTCTGGAGAAGAGGTGGTAGTTGCTACTACTCGTGTGGAGACGATGTTGGGAGACGTTGCTGTAGCTGTGCATCCGGAAGATGCTAGGTAAATACAATCAATATTATATGATTATTACTGTTATTTTTGGTTAATTTAGTCACCTATATTCTTTGTTTTTTTTTAATCTGTACTCAGGTTCTTTTTGGGATATTTTTTTTAAAGGTACAAACATTTAATTGGGAAGAATTTGGTGCATCCGATAGTGAATAGAAAACTACCTGTGATTGCAGATGAATATGTGGATATGAACTTTGGAACAGGTAAATATTATTAAATACTAGCTGTAGCCCGCGACTTCGTCTGCGCGGAATTAAAAAAAAAACTTAATATATAGCCTATATGTCCTTCCAGACTAGGTTTTATTAAGATCTATTAAGCCTTTCTGGAGATACCTTCAAACAAACATCATTATCCATCCATCCATCTAAATTGTTTAATTTCATTTATATATATAGATTTTATGATCTTTTGGTTCTATTAGCGGAGGTTTCTGAGACCAAAATCACCGGTTACAATATATTGTTAAATTTATTTTGTTTTGTACAGAGATTTTGCTCTCAGAAACCTATGGTACGTTATATGTTTGGATGTTTTTTTATTAATAGGTGCTGTTAAAATAACTCCCGCGCATGATCCCAATGACTACGAGATTGGTAAACGTCATGATTTGCCTTTCATCACTGTATTTGATGATGAGGGAGTGATGCTCGATAACTGCGGACCATTTGCTGTAAGTATTCATAAACTTACTACCTGTGCCCGTGACTTCTTCCGCGTAAAATACTGTCTTCATGTAGCATTTTAATTGTTTAGACTAATTATTTTATTTAAAGTTACAAAAAATTCACATAAACCTTACATATTCCCATACAAACTTTCATCCCCTATTCCTTATCGTTATATGTGTAATACCTTGAAGCTTAAACTTTTACAAAATTTGATTTTCATATTTATTTATACAGTCTTAAAAAAATAAATATCAAGCTTATAACAGTAAAAATTACGATATCACTATACAAATTTCCACCCTCATTTTCAACTGCTTACAACCCTTTTTTCTCGTTAAAAAGTAGCCTTTGTCCTTTCTTAGGGTCTCAACTATCTTTGTACTAAATTTAATTTAAATTGGTTCAGTAGTTTAGGCGAGCAAGCGAGACAAACAAACAGGCAGATGTAATTCCTTGGGTCTTTGTTCTTCTTTGTAACTTATAATTGTTTGGTGCAATATCAGGGCAAGCGTCGCTTCCATGTACGTCGTGAGATCATTAAGACATTAGAAGGTTTGAAGTTGTACAAGGAGACGAAGGAGCATGCGATGGTGGTGCCGCTCTGCAGCAGGTCCAAAGATGTTGTGGAGCCAATGCTGAAGCCACAATGGTAAGATGAATGCATTTCAACTGCTTTATTATTAAGAAATAGTAATTTAGTGCAGGTTTTTCAACATTCAATCATCAATGTAAGTGAAAAAAAATATACGTTGTTTTAAATAATTTTATAACTAACAGTCGCCCGCTACTTCGTCTGCTCAGAATTTTAATAAAAGTGGCCTATAACATGCCCGCGTGCATCAACTACTTTTCAGTCAAAGTCCCATTAAAATCGGTCCAGCCGTTCCAGAGATTACACGGAACAAATATGGTCTTATGGACAGACAGATAGACAGACAAAAAGACAGTTATCAAGCAACACAAATACATCATGTGTATGAACTGAACTAAAATATGACTTTTTTTTTTCGAAGTTAAAGATATTTATAGGTTTGCATTATTTTTTGAAGGTATATAAAATGCGATACAATGGCAGCGGAAGCTATCAAGGCTGTGAAGAATGGCGAGCTGAAGATAATCCCGGATGCGCACGAGAAGACCTGGTACCACTGGATGGAGAATATCCGCGACTGGTGCATCTCCCGACAACTGTGGTGGGGGCATCGCATACCAGCATACAGGGTTACACTGCCTCAGGTCAGGAATGCTAAGATTAATTTAGTTGAAAAAAACAGATTTAGATGAAATAATCAATTAATCAGTACAAAGTTTAAACGCTAATTCTCAAAGTTAATATAAATTAAGGTATGTTATGGAAAACTCAAAAAACCAAAAGACTGAGTACCATCGGACTGTTCTTTAAAGAAAATAAATTGACTGATTTATATTATGCCAGTAAAATAGAAAATCAGTGCTGGCATACAACTGGCATCATGTAAAAAATAACTGGCACCAGTGAGCTCATACAGTCCGTACTGGGCCAGCGCTCAATGAATAGCAACCAATACTAAGGTTGAAATTTTTAACATTTTTTACAGTACGATTTGCGATTTTTTTGCTGAAAAGAATATCATCATCATCATCTCCCTGGTCTTATCCCACTCACGTAGGGTTGGGGCACAAGGTTTTATAAACCTTAAATATTTGGCTTCATTTTTTACGGCCGGCAGCCTGCCTGTCACCAACACTACTTAGAAATATCTTTAAATAGAATGTTCTCTATGACCACCTCCAGATTCTTGACTCTTCACTCCAATAGATGAGGTCGGTCTGGACATTCGAAGTGACGGTATCAAGTGTTAGATTTTAATTTTTCCATACCATATTTTGCTGAAAAGAATAGAATATGATCTCTCTCTCTCTCTTTCTAGTTGCCTCTCCATTAATGGAGGTTGGCCGTCAGCTGAGTGAACTTTTGCCGGTCTTGTGCCAAGCGAAATAAATGTTCCAAGCTGGCAATATTCGTCCACTCCTTGATATTACGCAGACACGATTTCTTTTTTCGTCCAGTGCGTCATTTGCCTGCAATTTTTCCCATCATAATATGTTGGAGAAGGTCGTATTACTTGTGCCGTGGAACATGTCCTAGATAGGTGACCTTTCTCTTTTTGATAGTCTGCAATACGAAGCGCTGGAGTACCCGCAAATTAGAAACCTGCGTCCAACTAATGCGCAGCATTCTGTGGTTGTTTAAGAGCAATTCAATTTCAATAGATGGCGCCACTAATGATAATACATAGAACTGGCACATATTGGCGCCGCGA
>DWMU01000100.1:0-12647 GCA_018246175.1 Papilio zelicaon
CTATTCAACGAGATTTGTTAAGTACATTATGTATTTAATAATTTAAACTACTTTTTACATTAGACTTTACAAAATAGTTAAAAATAATAATAATCCGTGCAAATTTTGGACGGTATTGTAATTATTAAAAAGTAAAAAAAAAATGATCCTTCTAGCAGGATAAATTATCAACCTTATAGAAGAAACAATTCACATGCAATTCAACATTGAATACGAATGTCTATGGTAGGGAAGAGAGATAGAAGATATGGAGAATGGGAAGAGATGAAAACTTGAGGATTTTGACCTTTGACACCTAAAGGTACTTGATTGGATTGGATTGTCTGTACTCTGCAGGTTCACGTTTTTTCCCTGCTCATGCCATTTCCATTCCAAACATTGTCTAATCGAAAAAATTAATTACTCTATATTTATTTCTAATAATTTTAAATATAAATCTATTAGTGGAATGTAGGTTTTTATTTATTTATAAGCTATATTTAAATTTTATATATCCATTTGGTGGAAGAAACGATGCCTTTAGACATAGTTACGAGTGACAATAACTTCCAATATGTCACATGCTTGTCACATCAATATAATATTGACACATTTCAAGATTCTCTAGTCAAACTAAGTGAGAGGCGCTACTATAGCAGTTAGTTCTGTCAGAAATTGATATAAAACATAAATGGGCATAGAAAATAGCACAAAAACATGACAGGTATAGAAAAAAAAGGTAATTGTGTCATTTCTTGACGTTGATTGGAGGGCGCTAGTGTGTCATAATTTATTTTGACTTGTGTACACCAGGACAAATAACTTTGAGTCAAAATCTTGGAAAGTTTATCTCATTTTCAAACATTTAAGTATTTTTCTGTAAGTTATAGGACAGAGAGATGACATTTAGTTATATTACTAACCCGTACCGACGTGATGCAGACTATCAACACTGCCGACCCTCTCTCTGTCGATCTGTTTCTGTGCTCCAGGGTCCATCTGTGTGAACAGCTGCTCAGCGTCCTCAGGGAAGTGACGTTTGTAAGCCCAATATGCCCTGATTTAATTAACACACAGTTACAGCATTTTAAAAAGTACACTAAGTTACAATTTACAGTAAATAATACAGTTTAACGTCTACGGGAATATTTGATCAAATCAGTAAGAATAAAATGCAACATTAACTATTTCTTTAACCCTCTTTAATGAAATGAAATCTGTATTTAACTAAAGGTGACTGTTAAGACAATAAGATACTTTACTATGGGCTATTTGACGATCATATAAGAAAAAAATATCAGCGTCACTAATATTTTTTTTGTTATGTGAAGGGTGCAAACGAGCAGCGAGAACACCAAGGTGTTCAACGTCCATGGACATCTGCAATACCAGAGCAAAACTGCAAGGTTGTGGGTTGCCAATCATCAAGAATTTATATCCAAACTTCATTTCTAATATTATTTATTTATTTTTTATGTGAAGGGGGCAAACGAGCAGCGAGAACACCAAGGTGTTCGACGTCCATGGACATTTGCAATACCAGAGCAAAACTGCAAGGTTGTGGATTGCCAGCATCCAATATTATATCCAAACTACATTTATTTATAGGGAAATTTGAAAAAATATGAAGTCCCTTATTTATATGAATTTCACGAAAATCGAGTACCAGAGACAACTTTAAGTTTTCATATTCCATTTTCTTTACTCTGTCTAAATGAAAGCAATGTATTAATTTATCAACTCCCCCCCCCCCCTCCGCCCCCATTACAGTGGGCAGTGGTATATCTGACCTGCGTCCGTGACTGCGCGCGGTGCTGTCCGCGTCTGCGCAGGCGCGTCGTATGGCGTCGCGCACCACCTGCTGCTGCTTCTCTATACAACTGGTAGACCAATGCTCCAACAGCACAACTAACAACTCGCTACAAACAAACATTACAACTTAGAATTTATTTAAATTACATATGGTTCAAAATAGTTGCTGAATTTTTGATTTATTTTTAATTTATTCTTAAACATTATGCTATTGGTGTTTTTAAATACATCTCTATCAGATGAAATATATAATCTTACTAATATAAATGCGAATGTTTAGATGTCTCCGGTTTGTTTGAAGTTATCTCCGGAACGGCTCAAAGGATCTTGATGAAATTTGGCACAGATGTAGAACATAGTCTGGTTACTATTTTTTTTTAATTCCACTCGTACGATGTCGCGGACGTCAGTTAATGTATAATAATTAATAAAATTGGAGTGTTTGTACTTAATACCGAAAAAAATCATATTTTAAGAACACGTCATGTTTGTGTTAGTTATAACGAAAATCCAATTTTTTACATTTTTTTCCATCTGGCTGTTTTTCGTTTGTTCCGAGCAATATGAGACGGCTTTACCGATTTTAACGAGGCGATTTTAGCTGATATATGTGTGAATATTATTGATTACTTTTTAAAATTTTGTGCTAGTATATATAAATATAGTATACCAGAGAGTGGATCGTATCTCCTTAGACTTGTGCGTGGTGAGGTTGGTGGCGAGTGGTGGCAGCAGACGAGGAGAGTGTACGTACACCACCATGTAACGCAGGCAGATCGTACCCGCAGACGACATCACCTGCGCACGAGCACACAACATATTGATCTCTCAGAAACAACACAGGGTATATATATTGTCTCTGTTTGTACAAGTTTCACTGTAAATACTGTTAGAGAGAAAATCAATACTGTCGGTGTATCGGCACAATACTACACCTACAAAAATATTAACACTTACGTCCCATCACTACAGCTATTTAACACTTCGGATCCAAAGGACCTTAATAAATATTGTTTAAAAAATACTGACCTTAGCTGCATTTTGTATAAGATTGATAACTTCTTGCATTATATACAGACTGAATTGATCCAGTTTGTTTTTCAATACTTTAGCCATATGAGCTATTGTTATACACGCCTCTCTCACAACCTAAAAGAAAAAAAAACAATATAACATTGAAATATTTAACATTTTAAAGTGTTTAGTTTTGTAATATTTGTACTGTATCCCACAACCGTTTCCGCCAACCATCAATAGATGTCGCTGCCGGTAAATTAAAACACGCTAGCGATATCATCAATGCAAAATTACTTACATGTTATCATTTTTTATGTCGTTGTACTTCGAAGTGTTAAATAAAGCAAATTGTGATAGTGTGTGTGTTTTCATGAATCCTATATAGGGATGTGTCACCTGGCTCCTTAGATCTTTGATGACGACCAGGAAAGGCACCGCCAGCTCCTTCAGATGAGCTGAGAATTCAACCGGGTACTGGACATGAGCGTTCGCAGTCAGAAGTGAACGGATCTTCTTCAACTGTACAACAGAACAAGATTCAACAATACTTTAATACGACGATTAAGTAACAATAACACTATTTATAAAAAAAACCAGACTGAATGTACACCTTTACTTTAAAAACGTATTGAATAATACCTAATTCATTAAAACAGTTCAGTCATTTATCAAACCTTACATACATAAAATAATACATATTTATAAAAAGTCCAAAATACAGATAAAAGTAAAAAAGTGCTAGTTCGTCAGTTCGTACTTGTATACGTTTCATACGTGCTCGTTCATAAAAACGTACGTTTGTACGTATATGTGTCCATACGAGCATGCGTACGCACGTGTACGTATACGTGCGTAGTGCGTACGTACCGCATCAACACGCCGTTCCCAGTCAGCGGAGCGGTCGCCTAGCAACGCGGCCGCATGCCTGAACAGATCGTCAAGTCCTCGGGCACCATAAATAGCAGCGGGAGCTGTGGCTGCGAATGCTGCCTCGAATGCCTCACTCGACACAGCACCGGCCTCACCACCGCTTGCACCAGCACTGCTGGACCCTAGGCACAGATTAACATTATTACACTAGTTATTTAAACAAAAATCTTACTAATATTATAAATACGAATGTATGGATGTATGGATGTTTGTTAGAAGGTATCTCTAAAACGGTTGCATGGACCTCGATGATTTGGTACAGATGTAGAACACAGTCTGGAAGAAGACAAGATCTCAGAAATGTCTATGATTCCCATGGGATATGTTTAATTCACATATTTACTCTGCAACGGTTCAACATATCTAATTCAAAGTTGGCACAGATATATAACATAGTATCTAATAACATATGAGACACTTTTAACCCCTTTTGTCTAATTTTATGCAAACGAAGTCACAGGCAAAAGCTAGTGTTATAATAATAATGTTACCCTTACGTAAATTTCTTATACTAACCATACCAATAAAATAAAAGACCATTTAACAACTCTGAGACAAGAATAAGCAAAGGCGATGTATTCTTTAAAGCTGGTATATTACTGGTCTTCTTGCAAAGTGAATTCTTGTGAATACTAACCAGCTCCAGCAGTCTGCAACTTGGCAGGCGGAGGAGGTTTCCTGTTAGAGGAGGGCTGGCTGTAGAGTCCCGCCACCGTCCTCTTCGGAGGCTCGCACGCTGTGAGTGAACGATGCGGTGATGGAAAGGTGATGTGTGACACCGAGTACAGCCAAGTGATTATTATTGAAGATCCAGCAGCAATCCATGATGGAAGAAAGTGTTTTGTTACATTTTTATGTGAAATTAAAACATTAAATATAGCGATAGATAATGATAATGAAAGATTAGTGTTATTTAATTTGCTTGTTATATGTTTAAAACAACAAAATCTGCATTGAAAATCAAATCTTGTATTGGTAGGTAATGCGTACGCGTGCGTGTTATGTAGTAGGTATGATGCGTATGCGTACGTATACGTAAGTGCGCGTGCGTAGCTGTTACGCAACTTGTACGTACCTGGAGTGGACGCGGGCGAGCAATCTTCACGTCGCGCTGACGTCGGTATTGTCATAGTACGTTTCACACTACGTGACACGAAATCAGTCTCATCTACGGCTGAAAATATACATTATTATATTAAAACGTGAAATTTGACACAGTAAATGCTTGTTCATATTTTACTTTGGGCTCGATCACCAAATTTCATACATATAACGTTGTATCAGTGTTCATAGTGCGAGTAAACAAGTGGGCGTGGGCGTGGGCGTGGGCGCGGTAATAAGATTCGGGACAATTTTAAACGTATGAAGTAACATAAGTATGAATTCGCACTTAATATTGGGAAATCCATAGTTATTTTTTATCCAAAATAATAATAAAAAAGAATTATTAACTGGAATTACCATTGGTGACAACTAGCAGTAACTAAATAAAGATTACAAAGGTTCACACAAATCACTTTAATATCTCTATCCTATATAATAATAATAAAATTACTCCTATATTGCTATTGACCTTGAATGAAACAATAGTCTTAAGAACCTAGATATTTACTACAAGAAAAGACTAGAAAGTCTTAATAAAAACGCAAACTTTTGTTAACTTATAAAATTATACTAATATTATAAATGCGAATGTTTGGATGGATGGATGTTTATTAGAAGGTATCTCCGGAACGGATTAACAGATCTTGATGAAATTTGGCACAGTTGTAGATCATAGTCTGGAAGAACAAATAGGCTACTAGTAAGGCTTTTTCGTAATGCCACGCGGACTGAGTCGCGAGCGACAGCTAACATTTTTATAATCATCCGTATAAAAATGATAAATCTACACTAAGGGAGTCCTTTAATGGATAATTAACAATTAAGTGAGGCTAATAGTCATTAAATAGTTTCTTACCTGTGGACAGCAGTAACCCGGCTTCCTTCGCCTCGTCAAACTTCTGTTCTAGAAGTGCCATCTTCTGCGCTGGTACCAATTCTTTCTTCTTCAAATCATATCGTAATTTTTCACCTGAAACCACAAAAATAGATAATAAATAAATTATATTATAGCCTTAGTATAGAAAATATTTTTTAATACTGGCAACAATATCACGATATGTACTTGCCTCTATATGTCAAATTGTCTATGTATTTTTTTTATACATAATACTATAACAGAACATGCATATAAAATAATTCAACTGTATATACATATTTTCATTTTACAAATGCGAATGTATGGATGGATGCATGTTTGTTAGAAGGTTTCTCCAAAACGGTTGCATGGATCCCCATGAAATTTGGTATAGATGTAGAACAGTCTGGAAGAACGCATAGGCTTCACATGTGTACAGTTTAAATTCTTCGCAGACGAAGTCGCGGGCAAAAACTAGTTTAACTACTTTTCACAAAGTATATTTTATGCTAGTTTGAGTGGTTTTTGCTCTCCAGTGTATGTTTGTGTGTATGACTGACCGACGTGTCTGTAGACGTCGACGAGCAGCTGCATTGCGGCATCACGGACAGCACTGTTGGGATCACCCACCAGCGCCGCCAATGTTGGCACTGCGGTCCTCAGCTGGAGATCCGCCGCGCCGTGTCTGAATAAGATTATTACATTTCAAAGAACTGAGCAAATATCGAAACCCCCTCTCTCTGGTAAAATATGGTGAGATTTGAGACTATCCCTCCCACTTAACCTAAAATGACATATCTTTTTTACAAAGTATTGTGACCGATATCTTATTTAAGCCCCCCTTCCCTACGCGTGATGTTTCGTGATTTTTCTCGGAACCCTCCCCTATTTCTGGTTAACGGACAATCCCTCATTTAAGTTACTTAAAGAGTCGCTTAATGTAAATTTAGCCTAGTCTAGTTATATACTCACGCTTCAAGCAGTGACCCAATGCACCGGAGTGTCTCTTCCCTGGTGTGAGCAGCCTTGTGCTGAAGTGCGGGGGTGAGACGAGCCAGCAACGTACGCGGAGCGGCCGCGCGGCTCGTACCTAACGCCGCCACGCACGTACGGGCAGCGGTACGCACGCACTCTTTCGTATCCGCCAACCTGGACCGAAAATAACAATATTTGTCAATTAAACAACAAAAAAAAAAATGAGTATCCGCCGGAATTAGGGTCGCCAGGTCGCCAAACCTACTAGCCGGACAGACCAGCCAGTTTGGCCGGACTTTTGGGTAGAAAGTTCGTACATCCTGTATTATTTAGGATTTTGTCTCAGTATTAATAGGTACACTCTCGTTTGGGAAATGTAAAAAGCCTAACAAAAGCCGGAAAACCGTTTATTTTGGCCGGACACGCAATCAAAAAGTTTACCTGTGTCCGGCTTTATCCGAACGCCTGGCAACGCTAGCCGGAATCGTTTAAACAACGCTCAGCAGTCGCTTTAAAGCGAGACAAACTTATATATTTTCCATATGTCTTAATGAATCTTAACTATAAACTCCTATAACAATCAGGGCAGAAATACAAATCTAATGACAACAAATTTGTTAAAATCAGTTAAATCATATTGGCTACGAGCGGTAACAAATGAAATTTTACGCGCAAAAAACATCTTTTTATCGTAGTCGTGTAATAAAGTATTTCGATATTGGAAAATTCACGGTTGCAATTCGTTTACAAAACCAATCGTATATTTGGTTACGTTTCTTCAGATTTATATGTAAACAATAGATGATAATCCGTCGCCGAGAAAACCGCATGTAATCCGATACTTGATTCTCAAATTCATTATTATGTAAACGAATGTAAATTCCTTTTTAGCCGACTTCAAAAAGAAGGAGGTTATCAATTCGACTGTTTTTTTTTTTATAAACAATTCGTCGCTCGGTAAATTATTGAAAGATTTGTACGATCTTTATAAAACAACTAGATGTCGCCCGCGACTCCGTCCTCACGGATATATAAAAAAACGTAACAAGTAAACCTATGTGTTCTTCCAGACTATGTTATCTACATCTACGCCAAATTTTATTTAGATGCAGCAGTTCTGGAGATACCTTCTAACAAACATCAATCCATCCATTTAATTATGTACACCCAAACATTCGTATTAAAAATATTGGTAAGTTATTATGTCGCTAGATTTATTATATGTCGCTATCAGAAAAGTAGCTAAATCGCCACTAAAGGCACACTTAGCATAGATTTAATATAACACTAAAGAACTGTTTAAGTAGTCATTTAATATCTCTGAGCGCAAAAAAATAATATCGATTATAAAGTTAATATAACTACCGAGAATTAACAAAGTTCGGTACACTGTAATAAACTCCGCAGTTGTAAGGTTTCATAAGAAAATAAATTTTATACACAAAAACTAAAGCAATAGCAAATTTGGTAGACCAAAATAAACTACCTAAAATTGGATTACTTTCTAAGGCTTTGAACACACACAATTTATTCAATATACAGTTTGGTAAAAACCTAATTTAATTTAATTTTATGGTACGTAACTCATACTAATATTATAAATGCGAATGTTTAGATGTATGGATAGATGTTTGTTTGAAGGTATCTCTAAAACGGCTCAACGGATCTGGATCAAATTTGACATCGATGTAGAGCATACTCTAGACTAGAAGAACCCATATACTACTAATAGTTTTTTTTTTTATTCCGAGCAAACAGAATTGCGGGCGACAGCTAGTAATTAATAATTACTGCCGCAGTCACCACTTTATTACTTAAATAGTCGCTTAGTGTTTATCATACTAAATTCACACTCAGTTACATCTTTAGTGATCATTTAATGACTACGGCAGTTGGAATGTTATGAACAAATTAATTTGAGGAAAACTTTCTTTTCACATTCACCCACAGTACCTACATATTTCGGGAACATCAATCTATTTAACATCATCTATTTGACAGCTACAATTTCCTAAACATAGATAAGCTATAAATAACTATAGTTTTGTAATATCTTATACAGTTTAACATTGGCCTGTAACTGCCCTTGACATTACCCCGCTCTGCGCCAAAATGGCAAGAAACGTTGGCATATTGAAAAGTTCACAGAGCGGATATTAAAAGAATTTCTGTATTAAACACGTTAAGAAATCATGATTCCTAAATCACTTTCCCAGTCGTACATTTTTATAAATAAAAAAATAACCACAAAAGCTCTATATATCTATTTGTGGGTATCCATTACCAAATAACTTGTATTAAAACAAGGGACAACAACAAACAAGTATTAAAGCAGTGAAATTTCACTGTTAGATGGCAAAATGACGACTATTTTTACTCGTTTCAATAAATTAAAAAAATCATCTACATATTTTGTATCCGACTGTACATCAAAGCAAAGCAAACAAGGGCGGGGTTGTTTTCCAATTAAATGTACAATCGTGCACACGAGGCATTGTCTCGAGCGCTAGCCATTGTCATGCACGAATAGACCCGCCTAATTACGTAGGCTATGCTCGGATGATCCGATCCGCTTCCTGTCATATATGGGATAGGATACTTAACATTCATTTAAATCTTTTATGAGTGCAATTAAAATTTCAAAAATAAAACAGCTATTGATGATCCATTGGAATAAATTAAAAAATAAGTTTTAAATAGGGATTTTGGTCTCAGAAACCTACGATGAGACTCGTTAGGCTAACACCCTAGTAACCTAGTGCCAACAACCTACTACCCTAATAATAATTATCGTAGTAGGAAATCTGTACAAACCTGTCAATAATATGAGGTAGGACTGTAGGCACAAAGTTTGAGAAGTCTGGTCCCATACGCTCCGCCAGAGCGGTCATCACTTCCAGCCCATTCTGTGCAATCTGCGAACAACATATTTCAATTAACATCTTCTCTAATAAACACAAGTTCTCTGAAACTTTTTTTTTTTTACAGAAACATGACTTAGAATGGTGCGACATCATATTCCATGAGGTTCAATCGTTTCCTATTTATCACCTCACTTCTTACATTTCATACTCAGAATTATAAGTTAAAAGGAACTTTTGTTGACAAAGTTAAGAATTGTATATATAACTTTTATAATTACTATATAATATTATTATTCAAAACACAGGACGTTTTAAACAATAAACAGTTAAAATATCAATTTTGTCCAGTATACAAAACAAAAGCTCAGCAACCCCACACCCTGCTAACCTATATACAAAGGGTGATGTGCACAAAGAGCAGGATAAATAGACCACTAGTCCCTGTATATAAACATTGGGATACATATAACACCCTTAAAGACTTATTAAACACTAAAGTTTTCTAAAATTAGGCAAATAAAGAATAACCATACCATAACCAATTTCCGAATTGATTCAAAAGTAATAAGCATCAGTTCCCATTGTCAAAAACACATACAGAAACATATTGTCATCCTTAACATTCTCTTTGTAAAATCAGAGGTAAAAGATGTGTTTTAGCAGGCACTATTTAAAAAAAAGTACAATATGTAAAAAGTTCGTAATACTCACATCAGATCTTACAAATTATAAAACACCATTAACAATAAAAAAAAAAGTAAATCATCAAACAAAAGTGTTTGAATATGAACTGAAGTAGTTTGTAGTGATTTTGGTTTGGACAGACCAACGCGTATTCAGCTACTGAGATATCGGTGTACACAGCTACAGCTTCGCTTTATAACAACTACTTATTCTGTTAACAAATAAGTTTATACAACAATGATATAATATTTTCAAATATGTGACGTACTAAATGAATCAAACGATTTAAAAAAATCTACAAGTGACACCAATACACCACTTCTAGTATACAAGGACATTTAATTTAACGAAACGAAATTCTATGAAATAAATCTCAAATGGGCCACATACATACATATGTCATGAATCAATTTCATCTCAATATAAAACTTTATTGAATGTCATAGGTTGAGAAGTTAAATTTATTAATTTATCTTTCATCAAAATCTCAATAACTCAATGTCACGAACCTCAATATTAACAATAGTTGTATTTTCGTTTCTACATCGTAGTAACATCGCTCGTATTGTATCAGAATAGTGGTGTACGCGATGAAACACATCAGAGACTGCGAATCAAACTATGCATGACACATGGCGTCGTTTTGTGTCGTCTGCAAGCGGAATTAGACCGGCTTATTATAGACTTCATTGAATGCCTAATGCACATATTCATTTACAAACTGAATACTGAAAAGGTTAACCCGTAAATCGGCAGACTTTATTTTCTCTCTTCAAAGGTTAACTCTCATCTTGTGGTGTTGTTGTTATTATACATGTGATGTTATTATTATACACTTCAATTTCGTGATCTCTCCACCTAGATATGCCTTTTATTGTAAAATTATATATGACCATTATTTTACAGACCAACAAAAGCTATAAAGTGTTATTAAGGACGACTTCGGACGATCGGTTCAACGGGTAAAATACTTTAACTAGAAATGATCTACGTTTCTTCTAATAAGTCCCCTCTAAAACATTAAAGGAAAGCGTGTATCCCCCATCATACATTAAAGATCTTCTCATAGTGGGTTTCCCATGTTGGGGATGCTTTTAGGTTGGTAACATATTTCTATAAAAACATACCTTAAAGTTGCCACCATTAAGCCAAGCTACGAGTGCGTCGAGCAGCTGCGCAGCGATATCAAAAGTGAGGTCTGGCTCGCGGCGGACGAGCGCAACTAGCTGTTCACCCAGCAGCTGCCGTAGCCTTAAGTCCGGCCGGCTCAGCAGCGGCAGCGCAGCCTCCAGCGACGCCGGCTGCGGGTAGTGCGACATCTGGAGACAACAGACAAAAACTTATAGTTAACTCTAGACTGCCCAGAACCTAATATTTCCTTTGACCTTTTATTGCTGTCATCAAAGTAAAATTTTTACAGGTACTTAAAGTATCTGATCTGATGAAAGCTAATCTTATTCTTTAAATTTCAGACTTTATTATAATAATTTTAAATGATTAATGGAGGATAGGGAGAAATATATTAAAGGAGACCATTATGATTAAAATGCGGTAAATTGTAACTACACACTTCGAACATATTTTCCTTGTACAACAGGGACGTATTTATAATCATATTTTGGTCTCGGCCATTTATCTTATATTTATATGCAATCATGTTTCGTATATACGTGTTTCAAACGTGAAAACGCTTAAGTCGTCGTCTTTCGTGTCGTAGTGCAATGTGCGCTATTGTTAAACTTAGTATGCATCTAGGCGGACCTACACTGTCGCTGGCTAGGCTTGAGACACGATTCGCACTTAATTTAAAACAACGGTCAATGAACTCAACAGAAATGTTATTAATTCATACATAGTTTAATACATACATATATACAATAGAATTAAACATTATCAACAACAAACTTACTCTCTCGGGGATCGTGGTCAAGCTTTAATTTATTCCTTGTATATTGTATAAAAATAATCAACACTACACACTTCAAAGACATTATAAGAGCCAAGAATAACATTCCTTAGAATTTAAAATCCATATCTGTCCTTTTAAGTTATGTCTACATTTATTAAAAACAACTCGGATATCACCGACCTAGTTTTATTTATACAAGCAATTAATTAAAAAAAAACAAGGGCGTCTTGAAATACTACATTATATGGGACTTGTTTCGCATACGAAGAGTCATTGAAAGTGCCGCAAGCGACTTCTTTAGGACAAAAATATTCGTCATGTTTCAATGCTAAAGTTCTGCGGGCGGATCGAGGTTGACCTCTACACTTCCCTGGCAGTTAACTGGATTGAATATTTTCATTATTACAACAGTCACGACACGTCATGTCTATGTTACTGATATGATTGACGTGTCATCTTGCACTGACTAAATGGGTTTGTCCGTCACGCTAATGTTAGTGAAGTGAAGTGTTGTATG
>DWMU01000101.1:0-12641 GCA_018246175.1 Papilio zelicaon
AAAAAAAGTACCTCAAAATTTTCACTTAGTTCCTGGGCAGCTTTAAGTTTTATTTCATCTTTAGCGCCGAGATCAGCCAACATAGTCACATAACTCCTGTATGTGTTCATCTGTGTATGAGGGTCACCAGAACCCCCAGTGGCCATTGCAGTCATCATTTTGGTTATATGTGTCTACTTCTTACATCCGTAAATTCTATAATACTTTAAAGACAGACATTTCTTCCTTTTAAGCACACACCGCAAAGAAGCATTTTGATAATATGAGAATAGTTTCCGCTTTAGTGATTTATGAGTTTCTCGAAATAAATAACATCCATCTATTTGCAGAGGACTGAGAAAAGTTGAAGCTACATCTTAGTTTTTACATAGTGGGTAAAATGCGATAGATTTCTTTGATCTCACCTCCATAACACGATAATGGAGTGACTGCTGGGAGTGACAAAGTAACGCAAATGTCAAAGAAATATAGTCAACACTTGGACTTGTAATTGGAAATCAAAACTGCTGCATTTCTATTGTTGCTTTTACTACCGCTACCGTGAATAAGTTATGTTTGCCAATTGCCGGATTGCATTGCCATGCCAGACAAACCAAACCGATTAGAATTCAGAATTCACCAACACAAAATCAAAATAGACAAACAATGTCGGAAACCAAACCGAAACCAAAACCAACGTGCTACTATCAAAGAATAGGTAATAAAATAGAACCCCCAAAACTCAAAGTAGAAAATTGATTTTAACCATAGACATTTTCATTTCTGTTTTAAAAATGAAGCTGCTGAAGATGAGTGTATTCAGGATATGAATGCAGGATATTAAACGTTTCCTTAGATATCATAAAATTATGAAATCTGTTTTAAAATATTTTCTAAATTTTGTGCTCAATTTCACTGTTTGAAGGCCGAACGACAAGTATTATCTTCGGTTGCTATTGTAAGATCGTATCGAAAAAAAAACAAAATATTGTTTATTCCATGTCATCGGCATCGATATGTTGCTTTTACATTATTATTGTAAATCTAAAATGGGTTGAATAAGTGATGAAATTAATGTTGTGGTTGTGAAAACGTGAAAATTTTAAATAATAAGGCAGCTTAAAATGTGAACATGGCTACTTCATTGACAGTATTAGTCATAACATTTTGGCTTCGGTGCACAATAGTGTATGGATACGAGTTTATATCACAATACCCTATTCATCACAATGAGACTTTTAAGTTTTATCATCTTGTAGTTGATAAAATTAGTGGTCAAGTGTATGTAGGTTCAGTGAACTGGTTACATCAGTTGAGTCCAGATTTAAAACCGATACATGTTATTCGGACCGGTCCTAAACTAGATAATCCGTTGTGCCATGCCAGTGGATGCCCGTCCTCTGACATTCAGACGACTTGGATTGACAATGTAAATAAAATATTGGTCATAGATCAAGAGTCCAGAATAGTGATAGCGTGCGGTTCAGTGTCGCAAGGATCCTGCCTCAAGTATAAGCTGGGTGACATATCTGCGGAGCCGGAATTTGTTCCTGTGAGTGTTGCGGCAAATGACGCCGAGGCTTCGACTTACGCATTCATAGGTCCGGAGAGATACAACTCCTGGGACCGTTCCAATGTCTTGTATGTAGGTACTACTTTTACAAATAATGGAGAATATCGGCATGATGTTCCAGCAATATCCAGTCGCGATCTCATGTCTCTTGAATTGGCGCAATTCACGTTTTCGAAACAGAGTTTGGTACAAATAGATGTTAAGTACAGAGATAATTTTCTAGTGCAATATGTGTATGGTTTTAATGTAAGTGATTATGCTTATTTTTTAATAATTCAAAAACATTCTCACTTAGCTGGAAATGAAGAACTTGGTTATGTGTCACGCTTAGCCCGCACTTGTGTCAATGATGACAACTATAACAGTTATACTGAAGTTACATTAGAATGTCATGTTAAAGAGGGAACCATAAATGATAAGATTGAAATTGTCAATTATAACTTAGTTCAGGATGCTAAAATAGCTAACGCCGGTGTAAAGTTAGCAAATCAATTAGGTATTGAGACTGGTGATCCAATTCTTGTTGCAACATTTAGTCCTTCTAAGGGCATCAGTAATGAACCTGTTAATAAATCTGCTATCTGTGTGTTTTCCTTACAGGAAATTGAAGTTAAGTTTAATGAAAATGTCCATATGTGTTTTAATGGTAGCACTAAGGCTCGTAACATGGGATACATATCAGGTATGATATCTGATGGTAAATGTCCCAGTGTTGGCTCCACAGGTAATATACTTAATTTCTGTGAAGTTGGTCTTAAAATTAGTGGCCTCTATCCTATTAAAACCATGTCAGTAATTAGTTGGAATGACACATTAATCTCCTCCATTACAATGTCAGTAACTGGGTTACACACTGTTGCTTTCCTTGGTACTAGTGATGGAATTTTGAAAAAAGTGCTTATTGATGCAGAGCAATCCTCAGAATACTCAAGTGAAATAATTTTGCCAGGGCAAAAGATACTGCCGGACACAACATTATCACCATATCAAAAAACTCTGTATGTGTTAGCCAGAAATACTATTGTACAAATACCAACTGAGAAGTGTGCAGAGCATGGAAACTGTTCATCATGTCTTGAGTCAAATGATCCACATTGTGGCTGGTGTTCATTGGAAAAGAGATGCACTGTACAAAGTATGTGTCAAAAGGGCACTCAAAGTGCCCCTAGATGGTTATCTCAGTATACAGGTCAGCAATGTATTGATTTTGAGCAAATATTACCAGAGAGGATTTCTATTAATGAGATAACAACAGTACAACTTGTGATCAGAACTCTACCAGAGCTTCCCTTTGGAGCTAAGTATAAATGTGTTTTTGGTAATGCCCCTCCCATTGATGCTGCAGTAACATCCAATGGCCTAGCATGTCCAACTCCTGATATAAAACATAGGCCTAAAATTACACAAGGTCAAGATCATGTTTATGTCCCACTTTCAGTGCACTCTTCGGAAACCAATAAGGATTTTGTATCCCGGAACTTTGCATTTTATGATTGTGGTCAACATATTACTTGCCACACCTGCATAATGAGTGAATGGGCATGCAATTGGTGCATTTATGACAATAAGTGTACTCATGATGTTTCTGTGTGTCAAAGAACAATCATAAGTGGGGAAAACAACCCTACAAAATTGTTAAATCATGGTATTGGCCATTGTCCTAGAATAAGGCAGTATAAAAAACCTATATTATTGCCTAATAATGTGCCTAAAGAACTGGAGTTAGAAGTAGAAAATTTACCCCATTTGCAACCTGGCCACACAGGTTTTCAATGTTCAGTAAGCATTGAAGTTGCCAATATGATTTTACCTGCTCGAGTTGAGTCAAATCACTTTATTGTTTGTGACAAAACCACTTACTCATATGAAGAAGATGTTGGTGAATATAATGTCAGTGTTAAAGTAGTATGGAACCACAATCATTATATAGATACAATAAATATTACTTTGTATAAGTGTGAAATCCTTGGTTCTCACAGAGACCATGCTGATTGTTCTCTATGCATAACTAGAAATTCTATTTATCAATGTACATGGTGTGGTAACTCATGTTCCTACAGTGAATCTTGCCTTGAAAATCCTGTGACAGAATGTCCCAAGCCTAGAATAGATATGATAAAGCCACTAAGTGGGCCCATTGAAGGGGGTACGATTGTTACAATAGAAGGAAGTAACCTTGGTTTAAGAGTGGAAGAAGTAACAGGAAAAGTTAGAATTGGAGATGTGTTATGTGATATTGTTGACTTTGAAGTATCTGTCAGTATTACTTGTCGCACGGGCCCATCTAATGGCTCTGTTGTTGCACCAGTGATTGTCCAAAATGATGCTGGCCATACAGAGTCAAGTGTTTTGTTTAGTTATAAAAATATAAAACTACAAGGGATTTACCCTGGTCTTGGCCCTATGTCAGGTGGTACCCAGTTAGCAATTGGAGGACAACACCTTAATATTGGATCAGCAGTTTCTGCATTTTTAGATGAATTACCATGTGCTGTTAATAAAACGCAAACTTCAAACAGCAGATTAATATGTGTCACACCAAAGGCAAATACACCAAGGGTGATACACACATTAACAGTTGTTATTGATAATGCTAATAGGACATTATATGGTGATTTGTTCAATTATACAGCAGATCCTACTATCATGGAAATTAAACCATTAAAAAGCTTTGTATCTGGTGGTAGAATGATAACAGTTCATGGAACCAATTTGCATACAATTCAGAAACCATTAATGAAATTATATTATGGCAATGAGATATCTCCAATTAATTTCACCGCATGTGTAGTTCTTAACTCAAATCAAATGGAATGTCCCAGTCCTGCAGTTAACAAAAAATACGACGAAATATTACTGGCAACAAAATCACAAACAAGCACTCCACAAATAGCAATGAAGGTTGGATTTGTAATGGACAATGTGGAAACTATGCATGATTTGGAGAAATATTTTAACCCACCTAGGACTTATATGGTTTTTGTTGAGGATCCACACGTTTACCAATTTCCCAGTCGCATAAAATCATATAAGGGTGATCCTTTAGTAATAGAAGGCGAGAATTTAATAAGAGCTAGTGATGAATCAGATGTTGTGGTAACAATAGGTACACAACCATGTAATGTTACAAGTTTGACTATGCAACAGCTCCTATGTACACCACCCGAAATACAACCGTCTAACACTGATGAAAATGGAGTACAAATAAGTGATATTAACTTGCCATTAGTTGTTGTAAAAGTTGGTAAAAACTTAAGGTTTCCCATTGGATATCTTCATTATGAATTATTACGTAATTATAATTTTCCCCCAGAAGCTATAGCTGGAATTGCTGCCGGAACTTTCTTTTTAGTTCTTATATTTATGATTGTTCTGGTGATGTACAGAAGAAGGAGCACAAAAGCTGAGAGAGAATATAAGAGAATACAAATTCAAATGGACACTTTAGAAAGTAATGTAAGGCTTGAATGTAAATTGGCTTTTGCAGAACTGCAAACTGATATGTCTGATTTGGCAGCTGATTTGGAACATTCCGGAATTCCAACACTTGATCACGTTAATTACGTTATGAAAGTATTTTTTCCTGGAGTATCTGACCATCCAATATTAAATGTGCAACGTCAATTCATAAACACTCCACGAACTAATTACGATGCCGCTATGATTCAATTTGAGCAACTGCTTAATAACAAATGTTTCCTTCTGTCATTTATAGACACATTGGAGGCTCAAAAGTCATTTAACATACGAGACAAAGTCAATGTAGCTTCTCTTCTTATGATCATTTTGATGGGGAAAATGGAATATGCCACAGATATCCTTAAATCTTTGCTTCTGCGATTAATTGAAAAATCAGTCTGTAACAAACATCCCCAACTAATGTTGCGAAGAACAGAGAGTGTTGTGGAGAAGATGTTGACAAACTGGATGGCTTTGTGTATGTATTATTATCTTAAAGATTATGCAGGCTCCTCTTTATTCTTACTTTTCAAAGCTATTAAACATCAAATCGAAAAAGGTGTTGTGGATGCCATAACCCACGAAGCACGGTATTCACTATCTGAAGAAAAACTGTTGAAAGAGCAGATAGATTATCAAATGGTAACATTGCATGTTATTCAGGATGATTTTGACGATAAAATTCAATGTAAAGTTTTAGATTGTGATAGTATATCTCAAGTAAAGTCAAAAATATTAGATTCTTTATTTAAAAACACTCCATTTTCCATGCGGCCTTCCGTCCACGAAGTTGATTTAGAATGGCGGCATGGCAGAGGTGGCCACGTTACTCTTCAGGACGAAGATGTCACGACGAAAACGTTAAATGGTTGGCGAAAGTTAAATACATTGGCTCATTACGGAGTAAAAGAGTCTGCTATTATGTCCTTGATTCCACGGCAGAATGACAGCTTCAATACCCCATATAAAATACCTTGTAAAAATTGTACAGGCATATATTGCTCTAATTCTCATATAAGAGTTTACAATAGCGACATAACTGATCAAAATGTTCATTTTTATCATTTAGTGAAACCCATTGAGTATCAACACATTATAAATAAATCATCTGAGCACAGTCACAAAGCTATTCCAGAAATATTCCTTACTAGACTTTTATCGACAAAGGGAACAGTACATAAATTTGTTGATGACTTCTTTAGTACAATACTTACGGTAAACGAAGTATTACCTCCAGCAGTAAAATGGCTGTTCGATCTGTTTGATGATGCTGCAAGAGCACATGGCATTATCAACCCAGAAGTCGTACATGCTTGGAAGTCAAACAGTCTACCGTTGCGTTTCTGGGTAAATCTGATCAAAAATCCCGATTTTATATTTGATATAAACAAAACAGCAACTGTCGATTCCTCTCTTTCTGTGATTGCTCAAACATTTATGGACGCATGTTCGTTAAGTGAACACCGGCTTTGCAAAGACTCCCCGTCCAATAAATTACTTTTTGCAAAAGACCTCCCCACGTACAGAGATATGGTGATTCAATTTTATCAAGCTGTGTCCCAGTTACCCCAAGTGTCAGACCAGGAGCTAAGCACGTCGATGCAGCAGCTTTCAGTGGAACAACTGAATGAGTTTGATACACTTTCAGCTCTCAAAGAATTGTATATCTATGTTAGTAAATACAGAGAACAAATTATGCTAGGGTTAGAAAATAAAATGCACTTAGCTCATAAATTAGACAATATAGCTTGCACTATGGAAGGTGACCCGACCTCCATATGCTGACTATATGATAATGTTACTTACGATTTGATTGCATTTACCTAATTTATTTATACACTACATATTTTGTAAAAAGAAAAGCTTTAATTTATTCTGAAATACTCAGATTTTAAAACAGACATGTAAAAAGACTGTAAAATATGAGTTCCATAAATCTAAGCAAAGTTGATAGCAGATGTAAGATTTTGTTTTCTGTGGTCACTTTTTGGAATCTAATTTTGGTAATTAGTTTATAAGTGATTTTGTATTTTAAGGTAATTCATGAACAAATATATGAAGTTGTAACATTACAAATGCTTTTAGTAAAAAATATTTTATTGCGACTTGGCCGTCAACAAACTGTTTAGCTATTTAATAAAAATGTCGATCTGATTTATGTATATGAGTCAATGTTCTGATTGTAATTCCTCTCCCAGTGGCCATATTTTATTACTCATGCCATATTAAAATTGATTATTAAGTACCTTTAATGATTTCTTTAATAAATATTATAAATCCCTAAATTATATATAAATTTGGCACTGAACTTAGTTATAATGTAAATTATTCACATATATTACATCCAAACATACATACTTAATGATATGTGTAATTATAATAATGAATAAGTACATGTAAAGAGAACTAAGTTTTATTTTAAGGAAAATGTTGTGATATTTGTATTTGGAATATTCATAACGTTTTATGAATTCATATTGATGCATATTTTTTACTGAAAATGTTCATAAATAGTAATAGTCCGTTCATGAAAATGTAAATTGTATAAATATAAATGAATGTTTTTAGAGCACTTTAAATTTTTATCACCATGATGATTATGATTAAAAAAAAGAAAAATTTTGATTTCATCCTAGGATTCTCGAATGTCACAAAACATTGATGTAACAGAATACTCACTTGAATCTCTATATTGTATTTCTTAAGTAAAAATTATTTTGATCTCATGTTTTTGTTATTGCTCAAATTTGTGTAAAAAAGAGAGGAAACAATATTTAAAATATGAAAATTTCCATATATTAATCATTGATATTTGTAAATGACGACATCCATTTGTGTGTTTAATTTTATGCCGCAATCCATTCTTCATCCATTTGTTACCTCTCTGATCAATATATAGAAAAAATTGTGTTTCCAAACATGATGCAGATGTCATTATAATATTCCATCTACAAAATAGTTTAAGATTAGATATATATCTTTTAGATATTAAGTCCGCGTAAATTCACCCGTCTCTTAAAATTTTATATTATTAAATTTAGAAATATACTTATTTATCAATCTTTTGTAATAATTAATTTGAATATGAATGGGTAAACAAAACGCTGTATTATTTTTTGCAACATTTATTCAATATGAAATTAATATCCATTTTACAAGCAATCTTTTAACACTTGTAGGCGTTTATATCACCGCAGTTTGTACTAGCGAAACACTGTAAAAATATATATTTATCGTTTTTTTTTTCATAATTTTTGAACAGCTCTTTCCGCACAACTCAGACACATTTGCAATAGTGTATAGCGGTCACCGCGTAGCTTGACTGAAAAGTTGGAGCGTACACGAAATGCGATGACAAGATAAAAACCAATTGACTAACAAATCATATACAAAATTCATTTTTTTTTTTCAATAATATTCTATGAAAACATACCAATAGAAGTTGCAATTCCACATTCCTTCATCAGTGTCTTAACATTTTGCAAGTGTTAAATGTTAAATTGCCGTATACAAAATAGTTCAAAATGCATAAGTGAAAAAAACATGAAAATGCATAACATATGTGAAACTAATAAATAATAACAGATTTACGCAAAAATACAATAAATAATTGTTTTCACACAACCTAAATTAAACAAGACAAATTGTAACTGTGGGTATCCACTGTCAAAACAAGACATACTTTTCGTTGTTTTAAAGGAAAAACTATTTTTGTACAAATATTTTGACAGTGGAAACGCATGGTTACAAACAACTGTATACACAAATCAATGTAAACGTCCACAACGAATACCAATTACGTAATAACATTTAAATGATCTATAGCTATTGCTATTTGAGATCAAATTTGGTCTACTTGTTTTATAAGTACCGTAAACACAAAAGTAAGTATCGTAAGACAAAAAACTGATTAATAGTAAAAGAGTACACAATATTTATGCAAACAAAATATGATAGGTGTAGCAACAAAACAAGTATTACACAATAAATATTATAAATTAATAAGTAATAAGTAAATTTAAAAATACTATTGTCACGTGAAAAGACAACAGTATTTAAAAATATTTGAATGAGTTTGTCTCATTCTCTCTAAAGAATACTATATTGTGTGAATGTATCGGCAGTGTAAACGGATAAAGAAACATGGTGAGTATGAATTTGAATTAAACGAAAACATTGCAATTACCAACATCTTTACTACAAACAAGCTGAAGACCGTTTACACACGAGTAAATATTCAAATACAAAAATCTTGAGATTCAATTTAACTATGGATTTTTGATTGCAGTGGCATTTGACAGATATTGACATGTCTTCAATAATATTAAAAAATAACAGAAACGAGAATATGTGTTGATACAAGTCTAAACCTACAGTAAAACATTCTTCGGAATTAAATCACTCGTGCTATGAATTCTTCTCTTCTTTAACTTAAGGACTACAGCATCCTTGTCCTCTACATTATACCTCCTATACCATTCTTTTGACTTTCTAATAAGACTTGAAGTCTATTATTTCCTTCATTTCATATCTGTTAATCTTTTTTATTAAATGAATGAGTTATTTATTTCACTTAAAGTTGACAACTAATAATTATTTCATGTACAAAAATTTAGAAAACTTAGTTTGTCGTAAAAATAACCATCGTCAAAATAAAAAGTAATTAGTAAAACTGGTTGATTAACAGATTTCTTATATGAGATAATATTTTTGTAAATTGGAATGTGCTTCATAATCATATAACTAAACATATTAAAGGATGTTGTAGAGTGCAAATACATTAGTTACCGTGGGTTAATGAGAACAAAATCCCCATTTAAAACGTATTGTTATCTCTTTATTATTCAAAGATAATGACAGTGATGACTATGTTTTATACACATAAATTTATAGTCTCAGAAACCTACAGTTAGTTGGACATAGATATAGTATATGTTGCAATATAAATGGAGATTGTGGCGACCTTATGACGAGGCTGTTATTTGGTCAGGCTTTTACATTTTAAATGTGACATTAGTATCAGGATTCAATCACAACTGATTTTTAAATAGAAATAGTAAAATAATTATAATGTGACTAATATAATGAGAGTGCCGTGTTACTAGGAATTTGTTATGAAAACATTACTCCGCTATGTGTATTTTAACCTGAACCTATGTAAAAATATTATTCACGCTTCTCATGCGAATATGCCTATAATTAATAATAATATTCGTATTTAACAAACATTTCATACGCCAAGTTAATTAATAAAATAAAATTACATTAATAAAAAAACAAGAAAAAGAAAATATAACATAACTAATTATAAAAAAAACTGTGGAGCAAATTAACTAAAACCGAATGAAAATCAAACATTTAATTTCCAATTTTCTAGTATCAATTACACGTTAAATATAATAATACTATATAATTTCCAAAACTAATTGTGCTATGGATTCTTGTACTGTTTCTAATTTTTATAACACCAATACAGTCAACCCTGGATAAGCGAGAATCTCAGGTTAGTGAGAAACCTTTATAAGGGAGAAAAATATCGCAGTTTCTTGAACCCTCACTTATACAGGTTCGACTGTATTACTGCAATGACACTCGTATTGACATATTGTCTGTTTTTTTTTTTGTTAAGAACAATTAAATATATGACAATAAGTGTCAATACAAGTGTTGCCAACTGTTCGCTATTTTGGTATTGGATATCACATGTTATAAAAAAAATAATGTGCAGATAATCTCATCGCAAATGTGCGTCATAATATCAAATTGACCTAATTCAATTAATAATTAAATGAATAAAATTAAAATGCATATTGAAATACTTTTAGTGTGGTCAAATTTCACAAACATGTATCTACGGGTCCTATGTATAAGGGTCAAAGTAACAAATTGATGATTTTCACTTTTTTGTGTTAAAAGCTACCTCTTAGTTTAATTAACATGTACTTAACAAAATACACATTTACACGTGTAAATATTAATTTTTACTGAAGTAAAAAGGGCCTATGCGACCTATTTTCCTATATGATTGAAACATTAAGAGCCTCTCTTGAAAAGTTGTCAATTTGCACATCGGTCCTTATTCGTAGGAGCCATCGGTAATTTTTTGAACACAAATAAATATTGGCCGTATTAAATAAATTGCAACATGATGATTTAGTATCAAACCTTATACATATTTGTAAATCATAATATTTCAACTCTATCAACGAGGTGAAATAACAATTTATATTCCAATGACAAATATAGAACATGTATTACAAAATAACCTTTTTAAAGGCACTTTACCGTATATATATACAACTACATATAAACCAAGTAACACAATTATCAATTTATCGAACTCATAAATATACAAATACACTTTGTCGACAAAAATCTATGTAAAGTGCAAACAAATATAAATTTTGACACTTTAAGCCGTCTAGGAATTGGAGCGATACAAGACGCTCTATTGCAACCTAAGACTATATTCTGTAGTATGAAGCTATGAAGCAAACAACTATAATGCAATATATCGCCAAGGCTATGCCATCTTTGGCGACATAAAATAACCTTTTAAGTCAGAGTTAATTTATATTTAAAGCAGTGGTTTTCAAACTGTGGCTTGCGTCTACATGATGTCGTGAAGCATCGAAGAATTTTTGATGACATAGTTTCTTTCTTAATCAGTAATCGACATAATATTACTCTTTAAGGGCTTCACGATGTGTTAAAGTTTAAAAAACACTGTTTTAAATTAGCTTTCTATAAAACATGAACGAATAAGCCTCCTTAAAAAATATAAATAATTAGACCTTTTGAGTTTTATCGAGGGGGTCCCTATAGATGATGGTGGCGGATTTGATGAGGTCCGGCTCGTCTTCGTCGACTGTGGCATCGAGGAGGGGGGCGTCTTTTGGGGCGCACTTGTCGTGTGCCATGAGGAGACCCCCCACTAGACCGACGAGGGCGCGGTCCAGCCACGTCACCGGGTTGGCGTACACCAGCCCGCCCTCGTAGAATCCCAGATGTCCACCGTGTGCCAACTCTAAGTACATCGCTTTGTCGTGTGAACCTACAAGATGATTTCATATACATTAACTATGTATCAAATAAAGAATCATATTATCATCAGACAGGCGTTATTGGATTCTACTTCTAAGCCTAGATTATTGGAAGTTAACTTGAAATAAAAAACCTTTTTTTATTAAAATGGGCCTCTATTGGTTGCTAGCAAATTCGATGAAAAAAATAGCATTATCACATCATTTAGATTACTATATTTTTGTGTTACATTAGCTTTTAAAAGGACAATTCTTTTTATCATATGATAAACGTATTGAGTTTAAAAGGTAATAAAAGATAAGCATTCGCTAAAGGGAAATTAAGCATTCAGGTTAATTGCTCAAGCGATCGGTGAACGGAAATTAATAATTTGCGGTAATGACGCTCAGAAACTGTTTGAATACAGCCTAAAGGATGACGTAAAATATATATTGCCTTAGTTAATGAACTGCGAAACATTTTTCGTCCGGAAACAATTCGCATTATTATTTAATTTTAACTAAAAAATGACACTGGCAATACTCACTGACAAATTCCCTTGCAACAGGCAACAGCTGTTCAGGAACTATGGGGTCATCTCGCGCGT
>DWMU01000102.1:0-12629 GCA_018246175.1 Papilio zelicaon
TCTTAATATATATAAAAGGTAGATCTTTTATTAGCTCTTATTAACATGTTTTACATATAGATGTATGTTTTTTTTTTCAATTAATTCTACGGTAGACTAGTACAGATATCAAGTGGTAGTAACAGTGGTTGTAGAATCCATACATTTAGATGATGTAAGAATGGTCCACTCAACCGAGAACCACGCAAAAGACACGCGTGAAATGAAAGTAATTCTAAGTTCCGCTTGGTGAGTTTGTCTGCCAGAAGCCCAATTCTAAACCTATTTCCCTAACCTATTCCTATTAGGATAGAATGGGAGGATATATGACAAACACTTTTGGTCAATTTTATAGGTTTTGACATCTCTATTTTTTCTAGATTTTTTTTATATTATAAGTTGGCATACGCTCAAGCTGCCACCTGAATTCGCCGAAATATCGAAGCGACTGCTGCCTAAAGACATAAACAAGTGCAAATGCGTTGCCTACATTCAATCACCGGGACTCATAGAGGATACTTTCCTTTCCTATTCATCCCCTCCTACACCAAATCCACTTCCCTATCCCATCGTTTCCTTATAAGAAAAGTGTGGGAAGGGAACGTAGACTATGAGGCCTCCGGCAAGCACACTCATCAGATAAAACGCAGAATTACTCCCAGTTCACGTCTGTCTTCTGCGTGGTCGTGGTATTTCACCGGCCGACACGGCACATTCGGGCACCCAACAAATGTTGTTGCGAGATCTTCCACTGTTAAATCCAGCCATATTTAGTTAAAGTCGTAGTCCTTTGAAATGACGTCATTCTTTGCGCATTAATAACTTTGTTCATTCATCTTTATTTTATTTATTAAGCATTTTACGTCATTAATTAAGTAATACAACTTGAAATTGTATCGCGACTTATTCTTATATTAATCTACCCCAATTAAAATAACTAGGTAAAGTTACAATGCCTTTTGTGTTATTTTCAGGTCACGATATTGTTCGGAGGATTTTCGTTAAATTGTGAGCTTGGGTTGAAAGGCTTGAAAAGATATTTCCCATTTCATTGTTATAGTTTTGAAATAAAACTTCATATTATTTCAAAGTAACAATTTTTATTTATATTTTACTGTATCGTATTGTTCCTTCGAGTAATATTTTGTACATTATTTACTGAATTGAATTGAAATTAACCTAAAAAGGCGAATAGTCAAAATGTTATTTTCATAAAAGCGGAATTTGAAGTTAAAAGTTTTGACGATTTATTAGATTGACACTTTAACCACTACACGCAGAATCTATACATTATTTTAACAAAACGGGAACATCAACAAACATACCTATAGTAATGGAACAGTTAGTAGGTCGAGTGTTAAGTACATAGCTAAATGAATTCCAATACCATCCAGACATATTGACATTACTTGTTCGTATCGGAGAGCATCAGTGGCTCAAGGGTTAAACACTTGACTTGTAATCTGTAGGTCCTGGATTCGAATCCCTCCATGTAAAATGTGTTTTTCGATTTACATATGTACATTTATCTGACGTTCTTGTGTTTAAGGAGAACATCGTAATGCAACCTGCACATTTCTGCGAAATTCAATTATATGTGTGCAGTCAACCCTCACATGGTTGACTATGGTCTAGTCACCCCTAACTTAGGGTAGGCTCTGACCCCTCAGTGAGGACGTATAGTGAGCTAATGATAATATTGGCTTGATTATTAATATTCAATTACATTTGAAACTAATACATAGAAGTAATTTGAAAAAACAAATATTCAAGTCTTTAATTTGAGAAAAGGATAGTTCGGCCATGGTATTGACGGGGGCACAATCATTCCTATATATTGTAGCCATTCGAAAATTAAAAACTCACTCTTAAAAAACCGGACAAAACATTTTATCTATTGTATAATGCCAGTATTATGGACAGTAGCGCTGGCTTGACATCTAAAGTTTGAGCTCACTGGCGCCAGTGACTATAGTTGTATGCCAGCGTTGATTTTGACATAATATATATCAGGCATTAAAATATTGGTTACTGGAAGTAACAATAACAAGAGCATATGTTACATACATACCTGCTCCGCCAGTACAGTTACAAAATAACTATGTTATATTACATCTTGAATTCATCTTTAAACTATGTTCTAACAAAATTAAATGAAGCGTTCGTTCTAACCTTCGCAAGGTGACCCTGTCTCATGTCTTATACTCGTTAAGTCTTTTCTTTTTTATCTATAATTCTAATACTAAATAATACACGAACCAAAGGAGCTCTTTGAAGTGTAATTTAATCCTCAAGACTCTATCTTCTTACGGCTTGATTGTATGAAAGAGTAATGTCACATTTACATCGTATTATCTAAAAGTGTCGTAGGGGTCAAAAGTTATATGTCAAACATTCTTGTTGGAAACACGTTTTATAAAATTTTACCTTTGTAATTCCTTAGAACTAAATTTAAAAATTCAAACATCGTTTTGTAATTTTTTTTATCCACATTGTTCCAAGCTAAAGATTTAAATTGTGATTTAATAAATAATTAAAGCGCTTCACAAGCTTATGGCAAACAACAGCAAAAATATAACGGATCTTTTTTTTAATTTAGCCAAAAGTATTCTATCTAAAATGTAAAACATTTTTGTTTAAATAGAGCTCAAGTATAGCCCATATTTGTTCGAATAAAGCCTGTATTAAAGTTAAAGTAGACTTTAGTACATAAAACAGACGTTAAACACCAGCAAGCTTCCGTAAAAACCTAGGCGCCAGCCAATAAATTTTAATACCGCCAAAATGATAAAAGATGGCGCTCATTAAGCAAATTGGAGGGAATCTTTCCCCGCAACGAATTTATGAACAATTTGCGCGAAGCCAACGTCTTTATTACGATGCGTGGCTGTTTAATTATAATTTAAAATGTTAATAATGTTTTCAATTAACATTTAGTTTGGTAAAGAAATATTATTTAACACTATACTAAACTAATTAGGTTAGTTCAGAAAATATACTGAATTTGTTCAACAATTTCAAATATGTACCTAAACATACATTTTTTTTTTACAAATCCAGAGAAATCTTGCTTCTTGATACATTTAAAGTTATTTATTAGTTAGTAAGTTAGTTACTAATGATGTGCCTTAGAGTAAAAGTGTGAATATAGTTTCAGAATAGACTCTGAATGTGGCAGTTTATGAAGTTAGAGGCAAGATACCATTAATTGATATCATTGTTAGAGATTATTTTGTATTGACATTAAGACATTAAGAAACTGTAGAGCTACGGTAAATACAAACTTAAAATCTCTCGACCTACGAACAAAAGACAGTCTAGCTCCAAAAACAATACGTTGTTGTTATTAAAGCGACTTCGCTGTGACAAAGCAATCCTGTAAAGTGTTCTCGCACAATAGACAAAAATGTACTTTAAAATGAAGGCAGGAGAGTTTAAAATTGTATGGATCGTGTTTGGGTAATTGCTGGTAGATTTAATAAGCTACCGTATCTTGGGTCTCAGAGACCCGCATACGTCACTCTGAAGAACGATGCGGTCAGTACGATTCAGTGAACGAATGACTCTTGAATATGTTCAGTCATTTATCTGCTGAAATTTGTTTACCTACCTGGGTTATTTATGAACTTATTGTTATAGTTCCCAAGTACTGTTTGAAATAATTTCTGCTTCTCAAATTCGCTGTAACCAATTAATTCAAATTATATAGACGTATTATTTTCCATTAGCCATTATATCTCAAAGCCAGCGATTCTCAAACTTTTTTCTCTCTTAGAACCCGTACAAAATGTTCCTAATCTCGGTGAACGTTTTCTTGATTTTTCATTTCTTCAAATTCTGAGATCTTCTGTGGACCTCATGTCCTCGAACCACTTTAGGAATCACTGCCATGAGTATAAACCAAGCATTAATGAGACACACTATAGTTTCTTTTTTATTAACCGACTTCAAAATGGAGGAGGTTCTCAATATTTCTCTATACCTTTATTTCATATCATCCAGCGATATCGCGACAAACCGCAAATTAATAAATTCTTCAGGCAACTTGTCACGGCAAGACACGGTACTTGACATTTCAGAAGTGACACTCTCTATTTAAAATATCTGTTCGTCCGTGCAAATTCGTTCCCAAGGTGAACCGCCCGGGGCTCGAACCTTGAGTTCCATACTAACTTTACAATGTTAACAAGCTGAACATAACTTTTACATACATGCACATAAACAGTGATATATTGCAGGGTAACAGAGCACTTTTTAACATAGTATATTTCAAAAGCAATCTAGATTGAGCGAATAATGGTTTACTAATTTCGATCCGTCCTATGTATAAGGGCCAAAGTAACAAGTTGATGATTTTTACTTCTTGTATGGCCTATTTTCTTGTATGGTCGAAACTTTGAGAGCCTCTCCTGAAAAGTTGTCGATTTTCACATTAGCCCTTATTCGTAGGATCCACATAGACTATTTAAATACGTACACGTATACTCTCTTTATAACATTACTCGGTGTAACATCGAACTCTTTAAAACGTCAAATTGTCTTGACGTTGCTCGGTTTACCTTATTTTCTAAATAATAATACAGTTTCCATAGCGTTTACAATTACTTAAGCCCATTGTTAACAAATTAAATACAAACTTTCAGGTAAATAACTCACAAACATAGCCGCGTGTTCTCAAGTTAAAACGAACTTAATTTAAAAACTACTCGTTATAATTTGTCGACCCCGTGCGCTAAAAATGAGCCGCCTACAAATTTGCATCGTTTCCGACCACTTATCGTGAACGCTTTGAGTTGAAGTATCAAAGCCGAGCTTCTGGAGAGTGCTACAGGATCCGGCACAGCCTGAGAGTCTAACGTAAAAGTGGTAGAGTTAAGCTTCTTGTTTGATTCCTTTCAATCTGAACATATTTTACTTCAGAATGCTGCAGCTTAAAGTTTCGGAATTTCTGATTTTATTAAATGGAAATGGATTTTATATAGTCTTGATTGAAATTTTGTTATACCTGAGAAACATGTATTCTTTAAGTCCTCATGTGGTCCCTCAATCATCATTAGCTCACTATACGTCCCCACTGTGAGGTTCGGAGCCTACCCTATGTTAGGGGTGACTAGGTCATAATCAACCACGCTGGTCCAGTGCAGGTTGGTTGACTTCACACATTATCTTTGAATTTCTTCGTAGATATGTGCAGGTTGTTAAGTTGGATAAATGTACATATGTAAATCGAAAAACACATTGGTACATGGCGGGATTCGGTCTCAGGACTTGCAGATTACAAGTCAAGTAATTAGCCACTGACGTTCCTATGTGGTCCCTACAAAATTATATTCTCATTATCTTGTCCGTGTGTTGTCAGTGGGCCGTGAGGACGGCATGCCGTGGCTGCAGTAGGGTATGCTGTGCGGCGCCGTGTGGTCCGCCGCGCCGGTCAGCCTGCGCGGCCTGGCGCCCCCGCTGCCGCTGCCTCCGCGCCCCGCGCTTCTTGCCGCACTCGTCATGCAAGCGCTGCACGACAGCATCGATGATGAAGCTAGCTTTATAGGTACCGTACACTAATTACATATTATCTTGCTCTTTAAGAATCCTGAAAAATACTACATCAGCTACGACTCTAAATGTGACTATAACAAAGTTTTCAAACAGTATAGACTTCCAGGACCCACTGGAATCTACGAGAGACTGAAATAAAAGTAGGTTTCACCGAAATCTGTATAATTTTGAAAGAGTTCTACGAAAAAAACAGTTTGGGAACCTCTGCATTAAATTTGTTTTTTATTTTATTTTAAAACACAATTTAAAGTATGTTTTACTTTCTCATGCTGTTATAAGTCTCCTAAATAATCATCTTATCAAATATTCGAAATCTGTTCTTACGCGTAACCCTAATAAATTATAATATACTTCAACTTACGTTTTTTTACGAGCGAGTCGTTCTTCAAATAAACATGCCCTTTGAATTAGTTCCCTTCCATAAACAGCGTTTGGATGTTCAAAGATTAGGGTGTGTACTAACGAGCGACTTCTAAACAAAATTACGATACTGTAACTACACGCTAAGCTTGTAGGCGACCTTATTTCGAAGTATACGCATTATAAACATCGTAAACTGTGTTAGCAAGTAGCATATGCATCAGTCTCCATCGTAAGTTCAAAGTCTGCAAGCAGCGTTTTTTAACATCATATACACCAGTTCCGACTAATAATTAGTAAGTCTCAGGAATTCTAAGAATAAGCATTTTTCTCACATGATCATAGTGAGTCGAAAGTCCGTAAGTCTATAAGTAGCCTTATTTAATAGCATACGAATCAGGTTCTATGAAAAGTCTGTAAGCGGCTTTATTTAGCAGCATATGCACCGCTCTGTGTGTGGGGGTGTCGAGAGGCGTGGGGGGTACTGGGGGTGCAGGCGGGGGGTGGCGGCGCCAAGATGTCTGCCGATAGCGGTGGCGTGCCACGCGGCCCCCCGCACCAGATCGATATATGCCTCTCATTAAATTACTATATTATTTAGTACAATCGTACCGGCCGTTTTGTGCTCTGAAATATGTTTTTCAGACTACTTCACCTAAACATTAGAAGTTACCGTAGTTCTAAGTAGACATTATACGACCAAATATATGTAGAGACGCACAAAATTGTTATTCCAAAGCAATCAGCTATTCTCGCTAAACTGCATAAAATTAATTTCTAGTTAAATAAGACGAGTAATTATTTTGCACCAATAGAACGGGATATTAATTTGTTTATGTTACATTTTTACTGGATAAGTATAAATAATACTCAAAAACTATATAATACTGAATACTAAATATTGAATACTAAATAAATATCAACGATACTTATTTAGTATTCAAATATCAATATCTCTATTGGGTCATCACCTCTGTAATTATATTTATTCAAAAGTAGAACACTGGATATATTCGTGTATTCCATTACTGTATTTGTATTGAATGTATTTGTCCGATTTTATCAGACCGGCAGTGGATTAAGTACAAATTGCTGTAATTGTGTTACGTACGGAGGTCGCATCACGCAGTGCGTGCAGATCGGTTAAGGCTCAAGTATTTTGTAATTAATTATAATTCTGCCTACAGTATTTATAGTTAAAAATGTATGATCAACCTTCAACAGGTAATTTAGAATTTTCTCTTTTGTGCCTAATTGACAGGGTAATATTTTTCAAAGATAGAACTTACCGTTTACGTTCTATAGCAAAGGGTCATATGTATACGGGCCAAAGGAACAAATTGGTGATTTTTACTTTTTTACGTTAAAAGCTACCTCTTAGTTTAGTTAACAACATGCACTAAACAAAATACAAATTTACAGGTGTAAATGTTATTTTTTTGGTGAAGTTAAAGGGTTTAAGCGACATGTTTTCCTATATGGTTGAAACTTTGAGTCTCTCCTGAAAAGTTGTCAATTTGCACATTGGCCCCTATTCGTAGGAGCCATCGGTAGATTGAAAGACTTGACTGATTGAAGATAATTCGATTCGATGTCTTCCTCGGAGTGTCATGAGGGTCATAGGGATGTCATAAGATTAAATCGGGTTTGTTGTTTTATTGTTATTGTAAAGTAATTTTGATTTCTCTACGAACAGTCAAAAAGATTAACATAGTTTAACATATATTATGTTTTTTGTCGCGGCATATTCAGAATGATTCAGTTTGTATCGTATGTATTACGTCTAGACATACGTTTCTAACTCTTCTAAATTAAGTCTGAATATGCTTGTAATTTAGGATAAAGTTGATGAAAAAAGAAAACGTTCTAATATTTTATACTTAGTTATTTATTTCAGGGTTTTCTTTGATTTTAAAATTTGCATTATAAAAAATGATGTGCGCCTGGAGTAAATAATTAGTGTTGTTCTTTTATTGTTTCTTCGTTAATAACTTTAATAAGTAATATAAAATAAATGTAACTGTCAAAATGTTAGCAAAACTGAAAGAATATCTTTTTATATCTAATGATGATCTGATCTAATCCCGGCCGATATCGGCCACGGCGACTGTCTTCAGCTCCGGTTTTGACGTTGGTGTGCTCGCATGTGGCTTATGTAGCCAATTTTGTTTGCGAAAATCCTCGCACATTGCGGACATGAGAGCACAATTATTTATATCTAATCTCGTATTTAAAGTCATATCCACACGTTTCAAACAGCAATTTTTGTTGACATGTTTGAAAACAATTACCTTATCGAAAATGGCCGCACAATTTAACGCCATTTCTAGCTTCCCTCCAAAATATTTTAATAATGAATCACGGAGGTGTGAAGCTCCTTTCAAATTAAATAATTAATAAGCAGGAAGGCAACGGGAAGTGAACTGTTTGCATTATAAATTCAATATTTGTCTGACTTGGGGAGATTTCGCGAATATTACGTTTTGTATCTTGCAAATATAAAATTAATTTTGTCAAAAAGATAGACTAGATTATCTACGCTTTACATTCTTATAATATAACTAATATTTACTTAATATTTTTATGTGACAGAGATTTTTTATAAGTGTACAAAAGATTCATCGTTCTTTTTGGTTCGTATAAGATGTTTAATTAGTATGTTTAATCTAAATCTAATCTATAATCTAATAATAATGTAAAAATTAAAAGTAACCATAATGGCTCTGTTAGTTAGATTTATATCCTTACGTAAATCGAATTTGAGTACATATTCAATAACAGTAAATACTGCATACGAAAATTTTAAAACCTAGATTAAACTCCGACCTACCTCACTAGAGTACAGTAACTTGATTTATTGATCTGGTAGTTTTTGCGTCATGCGTACTGCAAGTTTAGTACTGGATGTCACAGTATTAATTGACCTATATACAGTACAAAAATTATTACTATAATAATTAGGATGACCAATTTGGTCTGAATTTATGTTTAATCTTTGGGTCGAATTATTGTATTTTATATCAATAGGTGGCAAACGACCAAGTGGCCAGTTAAATACGTCAAAATAGCTAAGCTATCGTTGCCCATAGTCATCCGCAATTGTAGATGCGTTGCTTACCTTTAATCGACGGACGATGTGACATACAGAAAAAGGACATAACTTCTTTCTGTGCCTCCACTTCTCCGTTATATCCACCTAACTTATATACCAAGAAAAAAGATATAAACGTTGTCCGTGATTCTAATTTTAAATTTTTTAATTGCTTTAATTGCTCCTAACTAGTTTTGACGTTTAATATATTCTTGTCGTTTTGTGCGACGTCTTGTTTTAAAACACTTTTAATTCTCGTGATCACCATCCAGTAGGATCAATCAAAAGTAGTATTACCGGTTGCGATGTCGATGTTAACTTTAACATGAATTCAGTTTAAGCGACCTTTGATGATTACTTAGAATTAGCACTGAAGGTCGTCACCCCTGTTGACTAAGTCTTTCCACGTGGCGCCTCAGTGACGTACTTTTCAAACCATTTCAGTGGTGACTCATTTTCAAAACGGAATTCCCATAATTTACCGCGACTTTGTGGCGCCGTGTTGGAAATATCGCCTTTATTGCGTACCACTTAGTTATACATTCTTGGTAGCTGTCCAAAGGGGCGTTAGGGGTGATTTTTGAGTGTTCACCGGATTCGATTCTCGTTCATTCATAGAAACGCCGGTGAGTTAGTCAGTATCAGTACATTGGCGTGTTAGTTCTTGAGTTAATCGATTTTTTTTATGTGTCGTTTTGTATTTTCTGGGCTCTTCGGTCTGGTTACGAAGACGATCGCTATGAGTAAGTAATTGTTTAAATACTTTGTAATTTAATGTTTATTTATTCATACACGAGAGTTGAGAGCAACTGCAAACTTTACCGTCCCTTAGCATTGGTTTCACAAACTAAATCTACACTAAAAGTTATCCTTATCGACTATTAGAGTCGTTAAACTCTGAGTGTCAGTGACAGTATTTAATTTAGAATTTTAATAAAAATGAACAAAAATTAGTAATGAAAAAAATTTAATTGGAATATGTTTAAACTCTCAACTTATGATTGAATTAGTTCATAACAGTTAGTTTTTATAAGATCACTTAGACCATAGACTTAGTAACAATAGCTCAAATACAGGAGCTGGTCTAGAGTGTTATGACGTAGCCTCTTGGCAGCAGAGCGCCTCTCAAATTGTGCTTTGTCGCCAAATCTCTTGCCGCATTGATTATAACGCTAAAATATATAAAATGTATCGAGAGAAGTTTAAACTGTTAAATTCCTTGTTTTGTTTTAAAATTACCCGACTGACAGGAGGGTAATGTATTTATCGCTTGTATATACTTGTTAATTTAACCAGTATGTACATAATTTCCATTTCATTGCAACTGAATGTAGCCCAGACTACTTTGATGTCTGCTGTTATACCATTAATAGGTTGGTAGATAGTTTAAATCATGTATTGCTTTTTTTATGAAAATTTAATTAATTGTTGAAGTCTACTCGGAAGTATAACAACAAAACATGTTCTACTTCGCATTGTCATAAGATTTACGAGTTATATATCACCAGAACCAGAGTAGAAATAATAAGGCATTGATAAAGAGCTCATTAATTTTTAAATATTAATATCACAGTTTTTTATTTTTAAATAAAATCTTATTGTTCTAATATAATTGTAAATATTTTTATAAACAAAACAAAATATTACAATTCTTTAGAAAAATGCACACAACATCATTATTTCAGAGTTCATTTAATTTTGTTCATGGTTCTTTATTTTTTTAAATAAATAAGTTTCAGGCTTCGTAACCTTATAAACTATAAGATCATTGTTAAATACACGCATACGAAATCTCGCATCAGAGGGACTAGTAGGAACATTTATGAGAAAGTTTTCGTATCCTCATCAAAAAAAATCGTAATAGATATATGTGCAACGTCCAATCAAGCATGAATCACTTAAAATCTCATACAAGTTTTAACAAATTTTGATCGAATACTTTGTCGCAATTTTCGTGCTAGGCCCCCAGTAATGTGGATCTCGACTGACATGTTATATTGTCAGATATTATTTTCTCTGTTTAATGTGAAAGGGGCGTCGATATTTAAGTATATATACGAGTGTCTAAAGTCGAAACGAAGAGTTAACAATTCGACTGTTAGTAATGGAAAATCGATAAAATGGCCGCCTCAGTTGTCCAGTGTAAGTTATTCATTAGTAAATCAGTCGGCCTCAAACACCGTGTTATAAAATATTAATGGCTTCCTTGTTGATTGAAGGGCTTTCGAATGTCTGTTTTACTGACAGATGTTTATTTATCATTATTTCTAAATGTTGAGTATATCAACAATAGTATTTTGAATAATATAGAAAACAGCTAAAACACTCACGTACATTTGTCCGGTGTCGGCACCGACTAGTTTCGAGCCCATCGGGGAGAATGAGCGACGGGCCGCGTCCGCGAAATAATACCAGTTCCACTGATGAAAGGCCCGCGATGGGCTTCAAACTAGACGGTACCAACACCAGACAAATGTACTTGAGTGTTTTAGTCGTTTTCTATATTAGTTAATGCTAATGTCTCACGAAAGTTTGAATAATTTAATAGTATTTTGGAATAAATTAACGCTTTTTCCAAAGATTCTTTTACCAAAGATAGCGATGGGATTCTCTCGTTTATACGTTACCGTTGTCTAAATTTAAGTAATAAAGAGAAACAATGTGACAATGTAACGAAAATAAATATGGTCAGTACTACATAAGGTATTTGAATTAACAGTTTCACCTATCCCGATGTTTGACATCAAATCTTGCAAATAAAATTTGATCCACTTCCCGGTTAATGATTAAACTGAAATTTTGCATACACTTATAAATCGCGTGACAATGCAATATTATAATGACATGGTGCTAAATAAAACCATTTATTAAATGGACATCAAAATATTCTATGTCACTCTTTTTTCGTAATGTATAACAACGATAACCAAGTCATAATTGTACGCACCGCTGGGTGCTGGTGCATGAATGTGAGAAATTAGGGCATTATGTCTGATGTGCGAGCGACCGTGCAGTACGTCGCCTTACCCAATAAGTTTGCGTCACTCTAGACTCGACAGTACTATCGTTTAGGAAATAAATTCACGTTATAATGATTTAAATTTTAATGAAACATTATTATAAGGTAATTAAAAACGGCTAAACTGCCTGATGTTAGTTGCGTTGAATGTCGATAGCTTGATGATGAATTAAAGGTTCTGTTAGTAAAACATTTTGCTGGTGATCATTTTTCTTAGTGATAATCACGAGACGAATAAAATGAATATTTATAAAAAAGAAAAAAAATAGACGTAAAAAGGTTTGACGCGCTGTGCGCACTGGCCACGTTACCGCGGGGCCGGTGTTGCCGCAACAGATGGATCACAAGTCAATGTCGATGTCATACTTAACATGAGTTTATCCGATTGTATTTAATTTAAATTCACTTAATGATATATGCATTATGAAATTTAATTTAACATACCACAAGCTTTAGCTTAGTTACATTTTTTTTGTAATCGCTTAAAACCTTTTGGAATTTATTTTTTACTAGCGACCCGCCCCGGCTTCGCACGGGTGCAATGCAAAACATACCTACTACAGAATGTCCTTATACACAACGTTCACAGCGTTCACATTAGAAACCTTTAAATTTATCAGTGTTTCT
>DWMU01000103.1:0-12624 GCA_018246175.1 Papilio zelicaon
AGTAAGTAATCAATAGATGGCGCTGCTATGGTAAATCTACGAACCGCGCGGACGGAGTCGCGGGCGACAGCTAGTATCTATATATAAAAGAAAGTCGTGTTAGTTACACTATTTATAACTCAAGATCGGTCGAACTTTTTTATTTTGTGTGCATTTTTTTTTATTCCGTGCGGACGGAGTCGCGGGTAAAAGCTAGTCTTATTTATATAAAAGAAAGTCGTGTTGGTTACACTATTTATAACTCAATAACGGCTGCGCCGATTTGGCTGAAAATTCATGGGTATGTATGTAGTTGAGAACCAGGATACGGACATAGGATACTATTTATGCCGTTTTCTTTTTTAAAAAATTCCGCGGGAACGGAGTCGCGGGCTAAAGCTAGTGTTAAGATAATTGGATGTTTCCCGTTGGACCCTAATTGTGCGAACTCCTGCAAAAAAGCAAAACAAAACTTTTCCAAAGTAACCGACCAATCATTGGGCCGATTTACCCATGGGGAACCATTTTCCATTGGTCCAATTGACTTCGTGGAATAAAAAAAATCCGACTGATATGATGGATTCAATCAGCCCAATGGGGTAAAAATTCCCATTGGGCCGATCAATAAACACACCGATAATCCACTTTGTCAGTTATTTTGTGAAATGTTGTTTACTTTTTTGCAGGGGTTTGCATTTATTTTTACTTTATATGTATTTCGGATGTCATAAATAAGTGAAAAATTGTAATGTATAAACGATGTTCAGATTATAAATTTTATGTCTGAGCTATACTTAAATGTAATAAAAGTTCCATAATGTTACATCATCAAGTATTAAGTTGGAGTTCCACTGTTTGTACGTATGAGAACGGCCCCGCATCGTACACAAATACACCTGACACTAAACACTAATTGGATAGGACCCTCTGTCTGTACCTACGTCTCGATCTCTGTCTACTTAAGGTAGGCAAAGCAACGACTTGTTTAAGATGAGACCACGGTTGCTTCTCTATTTTAACTAAAACCCAACTTTTAACAGTGGTAGACGTCAGCAACAACATATGTTGCAAGAATTGGCCGGCTCACTTGCTGTAATATCACGAACACACGGAAAACAGGCGTCAAGTGGAAGCAATTTTAAGTTTCTACTGATGACTGTAATGTCGGAGGCCTAATTTTAGTCTTCTTTCCCTTTCCACCCTTTTCTTATAAGGAAAGGATGAGAAGGTCACGGCGATTTGAAGGAGGAGGGGATGAATAGGAAGGGGAAATTTTCTCTTTCTGTGCGTCTCCGTCGATGGGAGGTAGACAACGCAACTGCAATTGCGAATGTCTAAGGACAGCGGCCGCCCGCTCGTATTCCACCTTATGATATAAAAAAACTCGCTTGCTTGTTTCCCAAATTTTACTTTTTGTACTGCTTGGTTTTTGTACTGCTGACTAATCTAATGTCATATACATTTCTAAATTGTTTTTTTATAATAAAAAAAAACTTACAAAAAAATACAAACGACATTGTATTCTATTAACAATACAAAATATACAGTTATTGTACCTGTCCCTAAACCCTTGAGGGGTTTATCCAGTTTACTTTGAGCGGCTTTAGCTCTACGCTTAGGCTAGATTTGTACGGCTACCTCTTTTTTTACCATTCCTTTGGGGGAGGGTTAAACAGGGTTATAGGGACTGTGTACGGCGGACCTGTAGCGCCCTGGATAGTCGCGCGACTGCATCCTACCCTAACGACGGTCCTGTGTAGAAATAAGCACCGTGGAAACCCACCTTTAGTTGTTGGAGTTCTTAATCTGTGCATATTTTCGTTCGATGATGTTTGAAGATCTGAATTATCTCTTTCTTTTTTATTTTTTTGCAGTTGTATTAATTCTCTCTAACCGGAAATTTTTGTTTCGTTCCCACGGATTTTTGTAAAGGTCAAAGATATTGAAAGGTTTTTTGCGTTCATCTTCAATGTAGCGATAAGCTATCGATTTTTGGATTAATTAATTTTTTTTTTAAATGTTGCAAATGGATTTATGTTTATTTTATGTAATTTTTTTTAAAATATATATCAGATAGTAGCCAGTGATCGAAATAGAATGGTAATTTAGTTTGGAATGATGATGTTCTTGGTGTCAAAATTGCATACCTGGGACGACCGAGTGGTCGGCGTCCAGTTGGCCGTTCCATGTATCGCTGGATGGATGAGGTGGATAAAGGTCTTCGGGTGCTACAGGTCCGGGACTGGGTCGGGACGGCGCGAGATCGGAGAAAGTTGTCGGAGACCAAGGCCCACTTCGGGTCACTGCGTTATCCTAGTTAGTTAATTTAGTTAACTTCCAACACTTTACAAGGGAGCTTTCTACGGATTAAATAATATTTTGAAATCGCTTTAATAGTTCCCAAATCTTATCACTTGTTAATAAAATTTAAACAAGAAAATCTAAGGACTAAAGAGAAGGTAAATTTGTAGAGATATATTTTTATTCACCACATTTATTTAAAAATTGTCATTAAATCATTTAATTATAAATCACACTATTTTGTTGTACTATGACACTCTGGGGATAACACCTCACTCGTCAAAATCGGTTCAGTTGTTTAGATTTAAGGGTGTCAAAATGACACTTAAATAGAAAGCTACATGAATAAAAAATTACATACCCGCGAAAACATTACCTTACCGTGTTAATGGAAATATTTTTTTTTAATTCCTTATCAACGCAATCGAAGTCGAGGGCGTTAACTAGTTATAAACTATTTATAATTTAACTTTTTCCGTAAAATTTTTAGATGTTTCTTCCATATCGATTTTTTTTCTCGGTAAAATTCTACAGCTTTCTCCATTCTTATCCACAATTGTACCTACGTCAACAGCTGATGTAATTTCAAATGAGAATGTGTCCGCGTCCTTACCCTTCTCCGACGCCAGGTAAAGTTCGATCAGTTCGATTTTGCTGCCACCAGCATCCAGATCTCTTTCTTAAAATGACCAAACTTATTTTATTATTAATGATCGTTTAGTCGCCATACCCCACACCAAGCACCGATTTGTTATGAATTAAATTCATTCAGTCTTCGAAAAATATATCTAGGTCCGTGTGAGAGGAGATGATATCGCGGTTCTCTTGTTAGAAAATATTTAAAACATACATAGAAAAAGAACAAGGGTCGACGTGGCCAATTCCTGTAACATATGTTGCGTTGCCAGGATTCCGGTGAAATACCACAACAATACAGAAGACAGGCGTGAAGTTGAAGCAATCCGCATTTCTCCTGATGAGTGTGGTGGCGGAGGCCTAATTTTATTCCACATTCCCTTCCCATCCTTTTCTTACAAAGGAAAGGATGGGAATGGGTTTGAGATTTGTCGGAGGAAGGGACGCATAGTTAGGGGAAATATTCTCTTACTGTGCGTCCCCTCTTCCGTTGATTAAAGGTAGGCAACGCATCTGTAATTGCGGATGTCTACGGGTAGAGGTCGCTTTGCTATTACATCGAATTAGGTGTTCACTTACTCGTTAGGCACCTTATGATATAAAAAAAAGAGTCTTGACACTTTGACATTGACAGGGCGACGCTAATAAGGCTTTAAAGTGCCACGTATCCCAACTTGTCAAATAACTTTGTCAATGTATAATACTTTAACTTGGTACCATAAAATATCAACTTAATTATTCATGTGTCGATGAATCGACAGCCATAACTTCGTAAGCTGCTTCTGATGCTAATTACTTGTTGAATGTCATTGATTAGTTATAAGTAATAGTAAATAGGTAGCGTGATGGATGTGGTCGCGTAACACGTCGTATCTAACACGCGACGTGTTGGCGCGACACGGTACCATGTAATGTTTGACATTTTAGGAACTGTAATCTGACAAAATTATCTAAACTTGTGGGCGTAGTTACTAAATTACACAGCCCATTCCCCTGTCAATATTAACGCTACAAGATCCCTGTCGGACTGTTGTCTTGTGTTGTTTCTATGCATGAGGTTTTAAATATTTTGTATTATTAACGTTATTAACGTTTCAACGTAATCTGGTATGGTAATAGTGATGTAATCAAGGCCTTTTCCAGAAAATATCTAAAAATTACTTACCAGTTTCCCAGTCCAAAATCTCTGTATAAAACATATCGTCATCTCTGTCATTATCTTTGACAAAACAGAGACAACAATATGTTTTAAATAAAGATTTTAGTCACATAATCCCAAGGTCACGTGACATAAAACGAGACAAGATAATCAAATGTTGATTTTAGAGATGGAAAATTATAAAATGAAATTTTGTTCAAAAAACGAGTTGTGGCAGTATGCGTAGGAGCCGTCGATAATGAGAAAGAATATGCGGTCGTAGAATGTGAACTATCAATTTACATTGCTACTGAACATTCTAATCATCATCTCCCTGGCCTTTTCCCACTTACGTAGGGTCGGCACACAAGGTTTTACAAACCTTAAAGTTTTGGCTTAATTTTATTCAGCCGGCCGCCTACCTGTCGCCAACCCTACTATTCTAATCGTAATGTACATATTAATGATATTGGAGTGTTTGTATGTAATATAGAAAAAAGTAATATAACGTAAAGTAGTGTTCGCAAGGCCGCTTTTGTTCCGAGTAATCTCCAAAACGTTTGGACTGTTTTGGATAGAATTTGTTGGGAGGGTAGTTGATGTATTTTTTAAAAAATTTACGCTGACAAAGTGGAGGGCGACCGCTAGTTTATAATAATAGCTTTGCTGCAATCAATTTTACACATTTCAAAAATGTAATTGTGTTGTCAGGCTTGAATAATTATAAATTAAACATATGGTAACACCTCACTAAAATTTTATGAGTTGTTCGTCCCATGGACGGGTCATTATGGACCAGCCCCTGTGGGTCATTGACCTTTACACAAATGACTAACCTTGGGTTCCCGAGACAAAAATCCCCGTTTAAAACATATTGCTATCTCATATTTGTCAAAGTAAATAACAGGGATAACTATGTTTTATACAGGGATTTTAGTTTCAAAAACCAACGGTAGAACTCGCAAATCGTATAAAGATGGTTATACATTGTGCAAAAATAATACTGTTTAAATGAATTTTGTTGATACAGTAATATGAAATATTGTAACACCTTTTTGTGTTTTCTTTTATTTTACAAGTATTTGTCGACTGCGATTGTGTCCGCGTGGATTAAAAAAAAAATTAGTAGACTATGTGCTCTTTCAGCTATGCTCTACATATATTATGTCAAATTTCATCGAGATCCATGCAGCCGTTCTGGAGATACATTCAAACAAACATCCATCCATCCATCTAAACATTCGCATTTATAATATTAGTAAGATTATGGCAGTGTAATTGTAATTTTAGATAAAAATAATAAACTCTAAATGTATACCCACCTTTATATTTCTCACGGCCGCACTCCTCTTATATTTTTAAATTTTATCAACTGATACGGGTACATAAAAAAGACCTTAAGAAATCTTTTTTTATTTTTAACGTGGGAACATTTTTTGAAACTTCGGATTTTCGTAATTGCGAATTCCTGCGTTTATACTCAAAGGTCAAACTTCATACATGGTGCCCATGGTCCTATTTCATTTTTTTTTGGAGGAAAGAATCGCATGTGATAAAAAGAACTTTATTTATGAATGTGGAGGGATAAAGCGGTAGGAGTAGGTCTAGAAAGAGATGGATCCTGTGAAAGGTAACATAAAAAAAGGAGCGACGACTGAAATGACTGAAGATCGATCAGGTGGACGAAAACTGGTGTGCCTACCCTACATGAGTGGAATAAGGATAGGGAGATGAGTTATTTTTTGAAAATTATGAAATGCAATGAAAAAAATTACATTGTAACAAGGGTATCTAATGTTGGATAATATGAAATGGATAAGGGAAAAACTGATTTATCTGTAATATTTAAAGCCTTTCTATGGTTGTAAATATTTAGGCTTTGAATTGTAACGAAATATAAATGTAAAGAATGCAACAGACATTCAGTTTTAACTGAGCAGTCTACAGTGCGTGAGTAGGATAATTTATAACTGGTTTTTTTTTGTCAATTGAACCGTTCTGTTAAAACTGAACGTTTGTAGGGGGCTTTATAGGTGTGGCGATTCCTACAAGGTCGGTTAAAAATATTACACTCGTTCACTTCATACCACTCCTTGTTACGACCGAATATGCACGAAAAAATCCTATTACAGTCGAACCTGGATAACCGAAAGTCAAAGAGACCACGATATTATTCTCGCTTGTAGAGGTTTTATTCTAACCCGAATTGCTCGAGATAGTCCTTGAGGATCGGATAATAACTCTCGCTAGGTTATACTGTATTTACATATAAACTGCAGCCCGTGACTCCTCCATTAAAATGTACTTTACATTTTTAAATCTCAATATCTTCTTAACTATTATAGTTAGATATTTTAAATAAATAAAAAAACATTTTATAGATAATTTACATGACCTGGTATTACAAGATACTGAAATTCTAAAACCAATCGTTTAGACTTTCCTGTAATAAAAAGTAGATTAAAATTATAACGATTAAAAATAATCATGAACAGTTTACGATAGGCATGTTGTCATGTATGTTTGTTAATAAATAATAATTCATAAAAAAATATATGGCATTTGGTTAGACTAATAAGAACATAATTGTTATCTATGTTCGATACAGATGTTCGATTCAAAAACATTAATATAGTTCGTATATTAATGTTTTTGAATTTCGCGGTTGAACTATACAGGTTTTATGTAGGTAGGTCGACTCATTTTTATTCTCCCGCACAAGCGGGTAGTTAGAAAACCCTCTCCGCTACGGACGGGCGCGGGGCCTGCGGGGGCTTGTGCGGGGAAAATACTACGCAACTACCACGGTTTTTGTCAAACATAATGAGGGACATGGTAACATTGCTGTAAAGATATAGAAGATTCACTACTGTTAACCTATACACATAATAAAATTGAAGCGTTTTTTAAGTTTAACGCGTTTGTAACGGATAATCTCCGGAACGGCGGTACCGATTTTCACGGGACTTTGATCGGAAGATAGCTGATGCACACGGGCATGTTATAGGCTACTTTTTTAAATTCCATTCTGACGAAGTCGCGAGCGACCGCTAGTTTTATATAAACATGCAAGTAATAAACTATCGCTCCTAAGATAAATTTCCAATCGAATTGTGAGATTAAGATAAAAAATGTGAAGCGCGATCATTAAGCGTGATCAAATGTTGGGACTTAATAAAGTTGTATATTAAAATCAACATAATAAGATATGATCTTTTTCAATTTGCAAAAAGCATGAGAATTAAAATACGTATCAAACGGATGTGAGACTAACAAAAGACATTAAAAGAAAACAATTTCTTATCTATACAGGCTTTTGTATTATTAAAACAGACTTGTATACTCCAACTTGTCAGATGAGAGGGGCGTTGCTGTCGCGGTTAACTATAAGAACATGACAAGACAGCTGTTGTCGGACAAGGATTTCATAGCACATTTTTTGTCTATGACATGTACATTAAGATTTTGCCTCCGGCACACATACATACATACATGCTCAATGTGGCTTCGTGCTAAAGGCGTGGGTTCTTTGTTACTCTTGTTGCATCAGGTGAACGGGTAATTCTGCTAGCAGCTAATGCTGGCCTCTAATCTGAATGATATCATTTCATGTTTGTATTAGTGATTAATTTCAGTGAATATATTTATATTAATCTCTTCCCGTCTTGTCGCCCGCGACTAGGTCAGTGCAGAATTAAAAAATAAAGTAGCCAGTAATATGTCTGCGTGCATCAGCTACCTTCCCGTTAATGTCCCATCAAAATCAGTCCAGCTGTTACGGTGATTACCCTGGACAAATGCGGCCTTGCGGATAGACATACAGACAGACAGACAAACAAAAACTAAACAAAAAAAATGGTTACAAAATCAGCAACGCAAAAACATGTGTACGAAGTATGTAACATCCAAAGTAATGTAACATATATTTATTTCGATGCTACATACACACTACAATTTTATTAATGTGTACAGAAATTGTCTTATCTTTCATTCATCACCTGGCTTCTCTTTTCTCTTGTAGGGTAGACGCAGCAGTTTTCGTCCAGATCGATCGATCTTCCGTCATTTCAATTTTCATCCTTTTTGTCTCCTTCCATGCAATCGTTCAAATGGTACACTGGTAGGGGTAGGCCTAGGAAGATCTCTTCCAATGCCTACCCCTATCAGTTTACCCTTTCACATTTATATTTAAAGAGTATTGTGATAGCTTTTATTCCCTTTGATAAAACAAATCTAATATATAAAATTCTCGTGTCGCGGTGTTTATGGTTAAACTCCTCCGAAACGGCTTGACCGATTCTCATGAAATTTTGTGTGCATATTGGGTAGGTCTGAGAATCGGACATCTATTTTTCATACCGCTATTAAGTTTCTTTTTTAACTGCGCGCGGACGGAGTCGCTGGCGACAGCTAGTACTAATATAAAAGTCGAGACCGACCGTCGTATCGTGTTTTTTACATTCACCCATGTTGACGAACCGCACCTATATTTATAGATTGAATCTAAACAAACTAGAAACTGGATTAAGTTTTTTTTATTTTAAGATTACCGTTTTAGCTTTAGCAAGTCTAGATTAATGATCTAGACACATGTTATTAATTGCATCGTTTCGTTTAAATTACATGTGATTGGAGTTTTTTTTAATGTCAGTCAAGTGAGAGGTTTTGAATATTTAGCCCGAGGACTTTAATGATTTATTATGTAGGATAAAAATTATATTAAAATCGAAAAGAATGAAAATAAATCTTCAAAAATTTTAGCTATTTTTTAAGGTCTTGCGAAACTATGTGTTACTCGTGGGTAACACATGAAATTAGTCTCAGACGTGCATTATGTCTACTTGTTTATAAACAATGCATACATTGACAGATAACTTGTATCACAACATGTTTTTGTGTATGTAAACGAATACATTGTATAATCAAATAAGGATATCTAGGCTTGTGATTATGTTGGAAAATATATAAATCCCACTTAGACATAGGAAATGACTTAAATGAAAAAATTATGACAACTTAAATTTGAAAAGGATCTAGTGACACTTTTTTGACGTTGACAAAGTGACGCTAGTAAGCGATCATTATTTAATTTAAGTCATGCCCGCCACGTCAGATATCCTTGTCGATTCATAATCTTAACGTTAAATGATAGATTTATTTAGAAACATAGCGTATAATATAAAGATATATTTATAATATAGACATCTTTGTACATAGATTATACAAAATACAAAGCTTTCACTATTAAATAATGTTTTCTTTAATTTCAGAGCGATTCTGCGACGTAACACTGTACTGTTCGCCCAGTTTTGCGACACAAGTACCCAACAAGGATACCGTTCAGCCAGAGAAAATACGCGGCGTCTCGCTTAGGGCACATAGGTAAGACGCAGACATATATACATACTAGACTCAGCAGTGGTAGATCCCGCAACAACAATATTTGTTGGATGCACGAATTGCTCCGGTCGACCGGTGAAATACCACGACCACACAGAAGACAGGCGTGAAGTGGAAGCAATTCCGCGTTTCGTCTGATGAGTGTGGTGCCGGAGGCCTAATTTTAGTCCTCTTTCCCTTCCTACCCTTTTCTTATTAGGAAAGGATGGGAAGGGGAAGTGGATTTGGCGGAAGAGGGGACGAATAGGAATGAGAAATATCCTCTTTCTGTGCGTCCCCTTCTCCGTTGATTAAAGGTAGCCTACGCATCTGTATTTGCGGATGTCTATGGGTAACGGTCGCCTCGCTATTTCGGCGAATTCAGGTGGCCGTTTGCTCGTTTGCCACCTTATGATATAAAAAAAAGCTTTTGCCTGCGATTTCGTTCGCGCGGAATTGAAAAAAAAAATTCTAAGTAGCCTATGTGTTCTGCCAGACTATGGTCTACATCTATGTCAAATTTCACCGAGATCTATTCAGCCGTTCTGAAAATACATTGTAACAAACGTCCAGCCATCCATCTAAATTTTCGCATTTATAATATTAGTAAGATATACCATTAGTAAGATGTACTAACAAATAGATGTACTACCAGTAGTTGTTTAGTTTGACTTTGATTGATAGCGCTACTGATAATTATGAGCGATCATGATTAAAATATTTGAAAGTGCTCTTAACGTCCACTCTATCACTAGTATTATATTTTAATGTTTTTATTAAGACCTGACATACATGTCTTCCCACTGAAAAAATTGTTACATCTTTAATGAGATCTCAATATGTTACTCTTTTCGTAATGGATTGATATCACATTTCAAATGAACAACTGCTGAATCCAATAAGACCCTAACATCGACCTGAAGAATAAAGATTTATAGATTATTATTAATGTTAACAATAATAATAAGAAAGGTAGAGAATGATCCAGAAGAGGATATGCGTAGGAAGGAAGAGAATTGAGATATGAAAGCTGATTGAGATGCATGGAAGAGTACTGTGCAGATACTAGACAGGGAAAAGGATAGCCTGGTGACAATACCGTATTACATGATTACAGAAGTGGTTTAATAAAGTGGTCTAAATGATTTGTGAATGATTTTCGTTAGCATTATTTTACTCGGGTAATATTTTTTTAATCTATTTACTCGTTTATAAAAGAAAGTCGTGTTAGTTACACTATTTATAACTCAATAACGGCTGAACCGATTTGGCTGAAAATTCATGGGTATGTATGTAGTTGAGAACCAGGATACGGACATAGGATACTTTTTATCCCGTTTCCTTTTTTTAAATTCCGCGGGAACGGAGTCACGGGCAAAAGCTAGTGTAGAATAAAAGCGGGATGAATGAAATGGCGACAGGTCTCGGAGTAATATGCAACCCAATTATATGTGTGTGGAGGGGTACACCGGTAGGGGTAGGACTAAGAAATAAGTGGCATAGTTAAGGAGTGACGACTGACTGACAGAAAATAGATCGTTCTAGAGGACGAAAACTGGGGAGACTACCCTACATGAATGGGATAAGGATAAGGAGATGATGAAATTGGTTCAATTTAACGCGAATACATTGAAATTTTAATGTACCTACAAGTCTAAATGGTAAATATGCGGGGTGTCTTTTAAAATTTAGGATAAGGGATGATTATTACAAGTACAAATATACTTTATTGTACACTATCATGGAGGGAGTTACAAAGAAAAAGAAAGTACAAAAGGATTTTCACAAAAGGCGGTGTTATCGCTAAGCAGCGATCTCTGCCAGATAATCTTTGGGTAGAAATCAAGCTAAGTAAACCAAATCGGTAGAGGGTGCACACGAACAGTGATAAGAAATAAAAAATAAATTTAACCATTGTGTACGCAGAGATCTCTGTTTTCAGTATCTCTAAAACTGCTCGAATCTGCGGATACCGATTGCTTAAACGTTTTGTTTGACATTTTTATAGGCTATTTATATTTACGATATCAGCCACTTAGATACGAATGAAATCCGGTGTAACCAGTCATAGTGTTAAGTGTTCAAAATATTAATAAATCCAATGACAGCTTTAATCGTCAAATAATCTAATCAAAACTCCACTTTACTGCGAATGTATCTATATTATTATGGCTTATGGGAACTATTATGTGCACCTAATGTAACCGTCCGCCATAAAAAATTACAAAAATTTTGGATGACATGAAATTTTACAACCATTTTACGAGCGGTCGTATCGTATAAAAATCTCATAGTAGGGCCACTAAAGTTCTTGATTGGCATCTGACTTAATCATTGATTTTACGTTTAAATAAGTTTATAAACTCGTATTTAAACTAGGGCTGACGAAGAAAAACAACGGAAAACACTGCGTCAACTCTGGACTTGTAGGCGGGTAACGAAAAAAACATGTCTACTTCGTTGTTTATACCAAAAGACTTCGTCACAGAGTGATTTATGTCTACCCTAAGTTAAGTGACTAGGCCACAGTCAACTACGTTGGCCCAGTGCGAGTTGACTTCACACATCTTTGAACTATTTCGCATATATGTGCAGTTTGTATCACGATGTTTTGCACCGTAAAAGCTGAAGAAATTAAGAAAGAAAAATCTATACCATGTATTAATGTGTTCTACAATAAAAAAAATCGTGATGCAACCTGCATATATCTAAGAATAAATTAAAAAATATGTGTGATGTCAACCCGCACTGGGCCAGCGTTGACTATGGCCTAGTCACCCTATTGGATAATCTCCGAAGAGTTTAAAGAGTTGACAACCTTAGAAGAGCCGGTTCCACTAGACTTTTTAAACTGATTTTTAGTGACCAGTGAAAGAATGTTTGTTATTTGACCAAATAAATTAACCAAGCAATTCTCGGAATAGTTAAGCTTAAACCGGTTTATGTGGGTTTAATATCGTCACCGCTGTAGGAATCCATTGCCTCAATGGATTGTTTTATTGGATGTGAGACGGACTTTATGAATGTCGAGGAGTACTACGACAACATTCGGTCTAGGAAGATGTTATGGATTGCGTGAAAGGTGACTGCGTCGGGTGATGGATGAATGGATGGGTTATTGGAACGAAGTTCCTTATCGCGCGTTGTGAAAGGGGGCTAGACGGAAAAAATTCTTACGAAAAGTTGTCACG
>DWMU01000104.1:0-12612 GCA_018246175.1 Papilio zelicaon
TTCAGCCAAATCGGTTCAGCCGTTATTGAGTTATAAATAGTGTAACTAACACGACTTTCTTTTATATATATATAGATGCAAATGTTTGGATGGATGGTTGGATGTTTGTTTGAAGGTATCTCCATAACGGCTTGATCTTGATGAAATTTGGCACAGATGTAGAACAACAACAAAATGAATTATTAATCTAAACAATTTTTTATGACATCGTTTCAACAACAGATGCATTAAATATCTAATGCAAATATAATAAAATAGCAATAATTAATTTTCGACATTTAAAAGGAAGCGAATGGTTTTAATAAAATGAAGAGTGATAAGTTTTTTTTTTTTTAATAAACCCGGATCTTATTTTAGAATTTTTACTTGAAATGACCTTATTCACGTGATTCTATATGATTTTATATTCAAAGAAAATAATAATGCAATGTAAAAATTAATCTACATATGTATGATGTCAGAAATATTCGCGTTGTAAGTTCGTTGAATTTAGTTAGAAAAAAAAACAAAAACTTGTTTTATTGCCCACGCTCGTGTTACTATTGTTACCAAGCTACCGTGAGAATATCAAATGATAAAGACATTGAAACACGTGATGAAATCAAAATATATCATGTCCCCATATTTTATTTATATCATAAGATGGCAAACGAGCAAACGGCCACCTGGATTCGCCGCAATAGCGAGGCAATTTATCCCATTCTATTTGGGAACAGGTTTTCTTTCTTCAAATTTATTTACCATTCATTCAAGTCGTCATTGGCGGTTTAACCAAGTCACTTTCCACGCAGTTCATTCATATCTTCCTAGACCCATCTGTACACATTCATATTTAAAGTTCTTCTTGTTACAACACATTTTTCCCAACATACTCTCCTGGTAACATGTCAATACTGTAATATAGAGCAGAGATGAATCAAGCCAATTTAAATAAATATTTTTTCACAAATTGTATTAGATTTAAATTTTACTTTGTTGGAAATAATTATGTAATCGGCATATGTAGATCCATTTGGAAACAAAACGAGAATCCTCAAAGATGTGAGTACTTTTCTTTTCTGAATAGTCGGCAAACGTGTAGCTTCTGTAAACCGATTGCTTGAAGCGGTTCGTATGTGATGGATAAGTCTTTTGCAATATGATAAAGCAGGCATTAGCCTTGGCATCAGTACACTCTGACACTTACTTGTTTTGAAAACCGTATTACGTATCAAGGAAGATGGTCGTTTGTCAAAATTACTTTAACGCCTGTCATCGCAATCATAAGTAGGCGTAACTTGAGCAATATACATAGTGTTTTTGTTAGTGTAAACTTGAGTTTACACTGCACTAATACATGTGAAAAACACATTTTTAAACTTTCCTTTTTCGACAGTTCAGACGGACAATATAACTTCGACAGTTTATAAAATGTCGAGAAATTACACGCAAATTATAGATTCAGTTTACTGTCTATATACCTTTTGATATTGTAAACCGATTTCAAGCAAAACACAAGAACGCCTACACGAGTAATTTTGATATGAACGTTAGTTTAGAAAGTAGAGCACGCTGTGTTGTTAGTAATTGAATGTTTCATTACCAAAGTACATGTTTCAACTCAATTATTTTGTAAGACATACAGGATGAATAAAAATTCTTGTGTTGAAATGAAGTTAACAAAAGTTAAAAGATATAAATAAGTTTTTTTTTTTTATTTCATATTAACGTGTACAGAATTTTATTTGTATTATTTAACTTAAAGTTTAGTATAAATAAACAAAAGGAGAAAATAATCAATATGAAAATTGGAAGAAAGTTAAAAAATTTAAGATTGAAACACAATTTAACTATGGAAGAGTTAGGGAAACGTTGTGATTTATCAAAGGGATTTATTAGTCAGTTAGAGCATGATGTTTCTTCACCTAGTATTGAAACACTAAAAAGTATTTTAGATATTTTTGATTGTCCATTATCAACCTTTTTTGCTGGTGAAGTTAAAGAAAAAATAGTTTTTAAATCACAAGATGTTACTGTTAGTGACGAAGAAGATTATCAAATAAAATGAATTATTCCTAATGCTCAAAAATTAACATTAGAACCAGTAATTTTAACTTTAAAACCATTTGGTAATTCAAATAAAATTCCGCCATTTCAAGGTCAGATCTTTGGATATGTATTAAGTGGCACAGTATTTGTTCATTATGGTGCAACTAGAGTAAAAGCAGTAGCTAATGAAGCATTTTATATTAAAGGTAATGAAAAACATTATTTAGAAAATCCCAATAATTCAATTGCAACTATTTTATGAGTTTCAAATCCACCAATTTTTTAAACCATTTAAAGGAGGAAATTATGAGTGTAAATATTTTAGAATTACGTAATATTACCAAAGAATATGATGGTAAAGTTGTTTTAAAAGGAATTAGTTTAAATATTCATGAAGGTGAATTTCTTACCATTCTTGGTCCTAGTGGTTGTGGTAAAACAACATTATTAAGGATTATTGCTGGTTTTGAACAACCAAACAATGGTCAATTATTGTTTAAAGGTAAGGATTTAACTAAAATTCCAATTCATAAAAGAGAAATAAATACTATTTTTCAAAATTATGCTTTATTTCCACATTTAAATGTTTTTGATAATATTGCTTATGGTTTAAAGTTAAGAAAAATTGATCGTGAAAAAATCAAAAAAGAAGTTAAAAAAGCTTTAGATTTGGTTAAATTAAATGGTATGGAAGATAAAGATGTTAATGATTTATCTGGTGGTCAAAAACAAAGAGTAGCAGTAGCTAGAGCATTAGTTCTTAATCCTAAAATTTTATTATTAGATGAACCTTTTGCTGCTTTGGATTTGAAATTACGTCAACAAATGCAAGTAGAATTAAAAAAAATTCAAGAAGAAATTAATATTACTTTTATCTTTATTACTCATGATCAAGAAGAAACATTTATTATGTCAGATCGGGTAGTTGTTTTAAATCAAGGTCAAATTCAACAAATTGGGACACCACAAGATATTTACAATGAGCCTGAAAATAAATGAACATCACAGTTTGTTGGTAGCTCGAATGTTATTGAAAATGGTGTATTTGTTAATGATTATTGTGTTCGTTTTGACGGTGAAAAATTTGCATGCTCTGATACTGGTTTTGGTGAACAAGAACGTAATATTGATATTGTTATTCGACCAGAAGATATTGATTTAGTTAATGCAGGTAGTGGTTTTTTTGATGGAACTATTAAAACTATTGCTTTTAAAGGATTATTATGAGAAATTGAAATTATTGCTAATAAACGCAAATGGATAGTTCATACTACTGATAATTTTGAAGTAGGTAACCGTGTTGGTTTAAAATGAAATGTTGAAGATATTCATGTTATGTGAAAGGAAATTGAAGAGTAAAATGAAAAATTTGTTTAAACGTAATATTAAAACACAAATTTTAAAATCACAAGATATGTTAGTTAATAATTCAAATCCAGAAAAAATCATTGATAATCAAAATAAAAAAAAGTATAGATTTAAAAAATGGTTTAAACTTAAAAAAAATAATGTTTTTTTACAAGAAGTAGCAAAAAATAAATCGAAAATGAAACGAGTAAAAAAGAAAAAAGCATTGTTATGTTGAAAAAAAACAAATCAAAAAATAAGTTTTATTAAAAATAAAATCAAAGATAAATCAGTAAATTTTGGTTTTAAATCATGAGTTACGCTTGCTTATCCATATTTATTGGTGATGGTAATTTTAATTGTATTGCCATTATTAATTGTAATTTTATATTCAATTATTAAAGCAACTAATAATGCTTGAATATTTCGTTTTACATTTAGTAATTTTAATGATTTTTTTAATGAAAATAGTTATGTTATGGTTTTATTACGTTCAATTGGTTATTCATTTGTTGCCACTTTAATTGCTGTTATTTTTGGTTATCCCATTGCTTATATTATGGCTTTTATGTCAACAAAAATTGCTTCAAAAAATATTTGAGTTTTAGTTACTTTACCAATTTGAATTAACATTTTATTACGTACAATTGGATTACAAATTATTTTTAGTATTTTAGGTCCTAATGTTTTATTAGGAACTCCAATTGGTATTATTTTAGCAATGGTTTATATGTTTATGCCTTTCGTTATTTTACCAATTTATAATTCTTTAGAAAAAACAGATCGCAATTTATTAGAAGCAAGTCAAGATTTAGGAGCTTCTAAGATGAAAACATTTTGAAAAGTTACCTTTCGTTTTTCAGTGCCTGGTATTGTTTCTGGTTTTACTTTAATGATGTTAAGTGCTATGACTTCACTAGTAGTAGTTAAATATATTGGTGAAGGAAAAACTATTTTAATTGCAAATATTATTGAATCATATTTTTATCGTGGTGCTAATTTTGCTTATGGTGCTGCTATTTCTGTTATTTTAGGTATTATTGTTTTAATTATTATTTTTACTTTAAAAGCGATTGGTAGTTGAGCTACTGGTAAAAAAATAGGAGGTATTAATTAATGAGATCTTTTTTTAAAAATAGTTATTTAGCTATTATCTTTTTATTATTTTATACTCCAATTTTAGTTTTAATGATATTCTCTTTTAATGGTGGCGATTCAGTTCGTAGTTGAAATTCTTGAACATTGCAACCTTATTACGATTTATTTCAACAAAGTGAACTTTGAGAATCGGTTAGTGTAACATTAATTGTTGCTTTTATTTCTACTTTTGTTGCTGTTATTATTGGTACGTTTGCTGCTTTGGGTTTAAGTAAAACAAAAAAAATAACACGTAATATTACTTTAGGGATTACTAATATTCCTTTAGTTAATGCTGATATTGTTACTGCTGTTTCTTTAATGTTATTATTTATGGCATTTGGTTTTAGTTTTGGTCTTGGAACATTAATTTTCGCTCATATTTCTTTTAATATTCCTTATGTTATTATTACTGTTTTACCAAAAATTAGATCAATAAATATGTCACAATTAGAAGCAAGTCAAGATTTAGGTGCGACCCCTTGATATACGTTACGCAAAATTGTATTACCAACAATTAAACCAGCAATTATTGCTGGAGCAGCTATTGCGTTTGCTATGAGTTTTGATGATTTTTTAATTTCTTATTTTACTGGCGGTAATACTTCTAACGTTTCAACTTTTATTTATTCTTTAAAACGAATTAAGCCTTATATTAATGCTTTTTCAACAATAATTATTTTATTAATTGCAGTACTTATTATTTCTTGAAATACTTATGTTCTTTGCAAAAAACAAATTAAACAACGTAATGAAAAAATTGATAAAGGTATTTATCATGATAAAAAAATTATTAAAACTGAGAAGTTGTTAACTAAATATTATTTACAATTAAATGGTTTTAACTATAAAAAGGTTAAGAGTAAAGGTAGAAAACGTAAATCATTATATAGTGATGGTAATTTTGAAATTGTAACTGAGCAAGATATTATTAAAATTCAGGATTATATTCAAAATCACCCGAAACTTATTAATCAAATTTCTAAACTTGAAGCAAAACTTGAGATGGAATCAATTTGAATTGAACATATAAAGAATAAGATTAAAAAAAAGAAAGAGTTAAAAGAAGAACGCTCAAAATCAAGAAGAGAGAAATATCGTTTTTTACTATGACCGTGAAAATTAATTATGATTAGTATCATCTTATTATCAAGTTTTATTAGTTTGGGTGCTTTCTACATTTATACTAATGTTTATGATTTATCAATTGCTAATTGAGGCGAGTATATGAATCCCAATATTTTAAAAGAATTTGAAAATAAATATCAAGTTAAAATAAAATATTCAACTTTTGATGATAATGAATCATTGTATGCTAAATTGTATACTACTAGTTATGATGTAATGGTTCCTAGTGATTATATGGTGGCTAAATTAGCAAGTGAAGATAGACTTTTTCCAATTGCATCAAAAAATTCTGCAGGTGATATTGATTATGATAGTAGAATTGATTTTAATCCCAAAGAAGATATTAATCATGATTTATATGAATTAATGAATAATTATCGAGTTGAAAATAGTGATGGAATTTTAAATGAATTTGGTTTAAATAGTTATAGTATTCCTTATTTTTGAGGTGATGTTGTATTAGTAATTAATACTACTAATACAAATAATCTTAGTGATCTTGGTATTAAAGCTGATGGTTCAAATGTTCAATGAAGTGTTTTAACAGATGCTGCAAAATTAGGTAAAAGTATCGTTTTAAATGATGATATGCATAACTTATTTATGACTGCGCTTACTGATTTACACTATAAAAATAAATGAGGAGAAAATAACGGTTCAGGTCAATATAATCAAGTAGGAAATGAATTTAGTGATAATATTAATGCTCATAGTCCAATTGAAATTAAAGATGCAAGCGACTGGTTAGAACCAGTTATCAAAAATAAAAATACAAAATTATTAAATGATGATATTGTTGATGAAATTAGTAATGAAAATAAGTGGGATGTAGCAATGATGTATAATGGTGATTTATTATCTGCAATTGCTGATGATCCTGATTCTTATAATGGTAAGTACCTTGTTGTTAGACCATATATGGGGACTAATGTTTGAAATGATGATATGGTAATTAGTAAAGATTCTCCTCATAAAGATTTAGCTTTTAAATTTATTAATTATATAATGCAAAAACAAACACAAGTTGATTTAAGTAGTGAATTTGGTTATACCTCACCTTTACAAGCAGCCATGGATGAAGTTAGTACTAATTTTTCAGCAGAAATTTGAAAGCATGTATATATTCCAAAAAATGGCCAATTACCTGATCCATTAGATCCAAGTAAGCATCATGAAGGATATTTTAACGGTTTATATACTCGTAGTTTTGACCCACAAATGCAAACCGCTTATAATAGATTATTAGCACGTTAATAAAATAAATTGTAATATTAAGTTTAAAAAAATATAAAAAAATATTGTAACTTATAGTATAATTTAATACGAAAGGGGTTAATTCATTGTGGCACGTCGTAAAAAGTGAGAAAAAGAAGACAAAGAAAAAATATGAAACTATTCTATTCAAAAAATGGAGAAATATTTTAAAGGATTACCTGAATTTTGAACATTGAATGTGCAAGCTCCTTGTCCGTGGTGTTGTTTGCCAATGATAAAAGGTGCTTATCAAGGTGAACAACCAACTTCAGCATTTGCTTGAAATATTGATCACATTGATGGTGATCCAAATAATAATAGTTTAGAAAATTTACAACCAATGCATGTTGAATGTAATATTAAAAAAAATTAATCATAATTTAAAAATTCAATGAATATTTAATTTAATCATTGAATTTTTAATTTAATTTTTATCTTAATTAAGAAAAATTATTTTGAAAATTATTTTACTATTAGTGTTCTTTTTAATTAAAAATATTCAATCTTTTTTTAAAAAGAATATTGTCTTTTTTTATAATAAGTGTAATATTATTTTTAAGGACAGAGTATTTCTTTCCTTATAATTTTAATAGGTGTATAGCAAAGTTTATATAATTATTAAAATTATTAATATTAAAATATAAAAACTAAATTTAATTGGTTTACTTTAAACCTTAGTTTTATTTTATTAAAACTAAGGTTTAAACTATTTTAATATTTTTTCCTATTTTAATATTTTAGTTAAAAATAGCAAGTTAAAGCGTTAAGCTATATTTTTCACTTTAGATTATTTTAAAAATAATGCTAGGAAAGGATTGTTAAAATGAAATATAAAATAAATAGTAATAGCGCGAGTAAAGATATGGTTAATCAGGATAAACATAAAAAGATAAAAACAGGATCTAATTCAATATATACAATTAATGTTAAAAAAAATAAGAAGAAAAGAATCTTATTATTTTCGTTGTATTTATTAGCATTTGGTTCTACAACAGTTACTACGATATTACTCTTACATACTACTGCTGCTTTCAATAATTCTGAATTTAATCCGAATTCTAATAATAAATTATGAGATGAATATTATCAAAAACATCATCGTAACTCTGGACCTATTAGTTTAGATTCTACTATTGCTTATTTTGGTAAATCAACAAATATTGTTAATTTTAATGTTATTGAAAATGCTGCTGATAATGGTAATATTGATTTTACAAATGTTTTAAGTAGTATTGATAATAATTTACAAAAAACTGATCCTAAAATTGAAAGTGATGTTGATAATGATAATTCAACTTTATTACCAATTAATTTTTTCTTAAATGCTAATTATAATCCAGCAGTTAACTTTACTGTTGGTAAGGATAAAAAGCCGATAACTAATACTTCTTTTACTTTGCCAAAGAATTTTAATGAGTCTAAAAGTTATGTTTTAAATTTAACAACTAATGATCAAGCATCAATTTTTGCTATTAAAAATACTAACGTTAATATCGAAATTAATATTAATATTATAAATCAAATTGCAATTAATATTGCTAGTTTACCAGTTAACTTTCTTAATAAAATTATTAATATTACTAATCCTGAAAATGCTACTATTGATTCAATAAAAGATAAATGATTAATTCCAACAATTCAAGAACAATTTGAAACAATTTTAAGTAAAGCATTAAATGTACCCAAAAAAGAAATTAAACCTAGTTATTACAAAATTGAATTTCAAAATGGTTCAGAACCACAAAACTTTACTAAAAGTGTTCCTGTTCAATTTTCAATTACATCTTTAGATAATAATCCTTGAAACTTTACAGGAAAAAAAGATAATTGCACTATAAATGTTAAAAATGATATTGCTGATTTAAGTACTATGAAAGAATTAACTAATGAAATTGAAACACAATATAATAATGATAAAGATAATAAAAACTTTCAAATTACTTTAGATAATCAAAAAGATAAAAATGGTAATTTTATTAATGCCGATAGTAAATTATCAGAAGAAGATGTTAAATTTGTTAATAGTCAAATTATTGAGAGTGTAAAGAAGATTTGTCAATCTTATTTCCAAAAAAATTATTCAGATCTTAATATTAAAGATAGTGATTATACAATATCAACAAATTTAAAAGTTGGTTATAATATTTTTAATAATAAATTAGGTAAAAATATTGAAATAACAATAAAAGCTGCTGATAATAGTTATAAATTAGATGGTTCTTTAAGTGCTAAAGTTATTGTTCATGGTCATAATAAAAATAATATTACTGGTAATTATCCTTCGCCAAAAGATTTTGCATTAAAAGGTATTTGATTAAAAGATGGTCAAGATGCAAATATTTTACAAGAAGGTCAACATTTTTATGAACAAGATAATTTATTAGGTAATTGAATTACTAATAAAGATAGTTTATTAAATACAATTAATAACAATTCTTATCATCCAGTTGAGAATGCATTTACTGGACAGTTCACTATGAATTATTTATTAGATGGTGACACAAAACCAAATGGTATGTCAGTTGATATTAGTAAAGAAATTAAAGGTGGTAAGGCAAATAATTTTTGAGATTTAATTACTAAAACAAAAAGTATTTTTTTAGAAACCGATGTTGCAGTAACAACAAAATCGGGTTGAGAGTTAAATAATGTAAAACTAGTATTTACTGACAGCGAAACACAACCAACTAAAGATAATACACTTTATACTCTTGATTTATCAGAAAGGTTTGCTGGCAAAACTATTAGTGATCGTGCTACTTTAACATTCCCTGATTTTAATTTTAATTTTAATTACCAGTTAGTAAGTTAAAAAAAGGAAAAAGTAATATGAAACAATTATTAATCATTTTAAGTACATTAACAACATTAACTTTGGCAAGTAATAGTATTATTAATACTATTGATGATACTAATACTACCATTAATAAATTATTAGCAAATAAATCATCAATAAGTGATTCTGTAACTTCATTATTTAATAATCAATATGGCTATTTAAATGATAGTGATATAATAACTAATCAATCAATAATAGATCATAAATATTATAGTTATGATACTAGTCATGCCAATTATTTATTAAGTGATGGTAAGACATCAGCACGAACATTATTTATTGTTAATGATAAAGGTGAATTAGTTTATAAAAAAGATGCTATAATACCAGCAAAAGATAAAGTTGATGTTAATAATACTAAACAAGAAATGATTAGTCATAAAAAAATTGATAGTATTAATAATATTTATAATTCATATAGTAAAAGTTAATATTCTAACAAATATTTTAGTGGTGATAATACTGATTGACAATATATTCAATTTGGTGGAGTTGAAAAACATATTGATATTTCCCAACAAGTAGCTGCTGATAAAGTTGAACATAGTAGTAGTTTAAGTGAAACATTAGGTTTATATTATATTGCAAAAGCAGCATATCAAAATAAAATTACTAAAGTAGTGGCTGTTAATTTAGGAACATATTTTATGAGTCAAACAATTATTAAAGATAATTTTAATAAAGATTTAACTAGTAAAATTATTAATTTAATTAGTAGTAATAATAATATTTTTAATTTTATATATAGTTCACCAATGAACATAAATGATAAAAATTATTCAATCAATTATATTTTTGATAGTAATAATAATATAATTTCTATTTATTATACAAAATGAAATAATGATAATCTTGTTTCAAATATCAATGTTAAAACTTATGAAAGTTATAGTGGAAATAATGATTATGGTATGTGATATTATGGACCTACAACTGTTATTAGTAATTTTACGCAAGATGGTAAGATTGCTAGCTGAAAAGATTTTATTACTATATATCCAACATTAACTTTTAATGATAATTCATTTTTTTCTGTTTATTGTCAATATGGTAAGGAGCAATATAGTGGTTCAAAATTAAGCATTGATACTTCTAAAATTGATACTAGTTACAATTTTAATCATAACTTTTGATCAGTAAGTGTTAATCATGATGGAGGAATATTTGGGGCTCATGTTGAAATAAAAGCTGATGCACAAATTTGACATGATGATCATAATATTTATATTAGTTATAGATGATATGAATATTCTAAATTTGCAACGGAAGGTGCTTTTTTCTCAACTACACTAAATCAATCATCTTTTATTAACATTATGAAATAAAATTTATAAAATGTTATATCTATTATTATAGATTAATAAGATATTTTAATTTATAAAAAATATTATTTTAGGATACTAAAAATAGAAAGGAAAAATACAATGAAACAATTATTAATTACTTTAAGTACATTAACAACATTAACTTTGGCAAGTAATAGTATTATTAATACTATTGATGCTACTAATACTACCATTAATAAATTATTAGCAAATAAATCATCAATAAGTGATTCTGTAACTTCATTATTTAATAATCAATATGGCTATTTAAATGATAGTGATATAATAACTAATCAATCAATAACTGATCATAAGTTTTATAGTTATGACACATCAGCTTTAAAAAGTTATACTTTTGCTAATGCAAGAGATGTTTTTTTAGTAAATAATGAAGGAACTTTAATTTATAATCCTGATGTTATTATTCCTGCTGATCAAAAATTAAATATTGAAAATACGATGCAAGAAATGATTAGTCATAAAAAAATAACTACAGTTAAAGCAAATTACAATTCTTATAGTAATAGTCAGTATTCATCTACTGATTTTAGTGGTGATAATACTGATTGACAATATTTGCAATTTGGTGGAATTGAAAAACATATTGATATTTCACAACAAGTAGGTGCTGATAAAGTTGAATATAGCAATAGTTTAAGCGAAACATCAGGTTTATATTATATTGCTAAATCAGTAATTGAAAATAAGATTAGTCAGTCAGTTGCTATTAATTTGGGAATATATTTTATAGCACAAAGTAGTTTAAAAGGAAAAATTAATAATGAATTAATTACTAAAATTATTGATTTAATTATTAATAATAAATACGTTTATAATTTTATGTTAAATATGCCATTTTCAAATGATGATACAAGTTATGTCATTAGTTATATTTTTGATCATAATAATAATATTATTGAGTTAAATTATAATCATTATAGTTACGAAAAAAGTAATACAAGTAATTTTGAAACTCATGTTAGTCCTGGTCCTTTTGCTTCAGTTGATTATACAGGTGATATTTATATTAATTATCAGGATTTATATTATTTAATTAATAATCAAAATAATTGAGATGTAATTTATAAGTATTTTATTAATGGAAACTTATTTGATTATAGTAATATGAAGCATGAAATTGGTGATAATTGAACTTTTAAAAATTTTTGAAATTCTATATTTAAAGATAATTTAACAAAATTTTTAAATAATGTGGGTGTTAATGGAATAATAATTCATATTGACTGTTATGGTACAGATATATGACATCCTTCTTTAATTAATAAATTTTATATTAAAAGTATTTCTCAATGAAATTAAGTACTTACATACTAAATTTAGTTTTTAAAATAAGCATTTTATTAATCTTCTTAAATAAAATTAATAAAGTGTTATATTTAGTATAGATTAGTCAGATATTTTTTATAAAATAATTTTTAGTAAACTTAAAACGAAAGGAGAATGTAACATGAAACAATTGAGGCTTTTTAATAATCTGTGTATCTTTGTTTTGCAAAGTACTAGTTCAGATTAATTCTGTCTTCAAATTTTATC
>DWMU01000105.1:0-12573 GCA_018246175.1 Papilio zelicaon
TAATTGTATATAAAAAATAACTCATTGAGTTAGGAATGAGAGACTGAGTATTATTAGGTGTATTATGAGAGAATTGGGATAACTAATTCTTTGTAACGTCCATTCATTCTATATCAGTGAAGTATGCTTAAATATTGTAAGACATTATTGAATTGATAAGCGAAACAATAGTGTCTTCACGTCTCTTTGTTGAAACTGTTTCATTATCCTACGGCGGTTTAAATATTTTGATATGTTCTTTAATAATATCAATATAATGTTCAATTGTATCAAAACAACCATAACTAATAATAGCAAAATTCTTACCTGATTATAGAAGAAAAGTGTTTAATTTTCCATTATGTATATAGAAATTTCCAATCTTCATTATAAAATGGTGTTATAGGATAATGGATATAACAAGTTTTAAATGTTTTAATACTAAACAACTACTCGTTAAATATGTTATCCAATAAAAGAAATTGTTTTCCAGACCACGGCGCAATAAGCTTGAATAATTAACTACATTCATAAGTAAATAAGGATAAATTAAATGTGATAATTATGTTTACATTTATTTATTTCTGATTTATTTGTGGTCTGTCTTCGTAAATGTTTACATTATAATAATGATAAACCAAAATAAACGATGACTGACGTGAACCTTAAGGTCTCGTCGAGGTGCGATAGTGTGAATGTTGTGGCACCGATCTTGCTTAGTGTTAGATCAGATGACCGAGTTCCACTAAATGTTCCTTGTCGAAAGGTAAGTCTTGTTACCTATTTGTGCAGCCTTTGTTTAAAATATTTTCATATATTAACATTTTGAGTGGTGCTTGTTTATCGAGTATTCAATTTCCATAACAATATACATTGGTATCGACATCCGTAAACCTCGAAGGTTTCGCTGATATTTAAATTCTTAACGGACACACTGAACACAAAAATAGTCCGTTTATATACAAGTCTTTAATTGTCGTAAGCTTTTATCATTCTCAAAATGTCAGTCGATAACCTCGATCAAATTAAATCAAAATTATTCCGAAACTTGTTTGTAGAATTGAAAGCAAACTATAAAAAGCTCGACGTTTATTGCGATCAGACCGGTTTAATTAACTATGATATAATAAAAAAAAACCTGTTTCAGAATTGCGCTTTTTATTTTAAACGACGTACGAGATATACTAGTATCGATCTAAATTAACATTAACAATTACGTGCTCGAATGTGGAACAGGGACACAATGGAGTGGTGCATAAACTTTCGCTAATTTAAAATTTTAATGGCGACGTATAACGTATCGAATGGTAGACGTTAGTTTATTGAAGCGGCCGTTCTCTGAGCGCTCGCCCGGTCCCATGCTCGCCCGACTACTGGCCACGACCAACGCCGCCGCCCGTAATTAACACAGCCGGTTATTCCTTCCTTTACAGGTGACAGGCTAAATGCATGATCTTATTCGATGTCTTAGTTTTTAGTCGTTTTATTTATTCACAGTATATTACATTCACGAGTTTCACATTTTTATTTTAAGCACAAGTTGACCATGTTTATACCATTGGTGTTTATGTAGTTTAGTGACTAAAAGAACATAATGGACGTTTATGTAACCGTGGATTTCTGAGACCAAAACCTAAGTTTAAAACATTCTTATCTCTGTTTTGTCATAGATAATCGAGGGATGACGATACCTTTTATACAGAGATTTTGGTCTCAGAATCCCAGAAGTTTTTTGCAAAGACGAACATTATAGAACGAGAAAACGGATCTCGAACTTTTTAGTTTCTCGTCTATTGGGCATAGAAAGCCAGCGTAGGGGGAGGCGTGCTTTCTATATTATTAGATCATCAATCTCTCAGCACGCAGTTACAATGGTGCCATCCATCATATTCAATTGTGGCGGCGCGGTCGGCGACAGACGAGCTTCCACGTGGCCGGTTAATAAGGATGAATTTATTTGTCCCGGCCTCGATACAAATACTGAGCTGACGGCAAGGCCAGAAGAACTCGGCGAATTAATCTACCAAGCTACATGTATCGTCTAACTCATGGAGATCATAATTTCTCAGATATATTTCACTCATATAGATGTCTTGCTCTTACATTTTCATTTGTAACAACTGAACAAAATACAGAGCTAATGCTGCAGTAGGAGTAATTAAGGTTGCAGTGGATTTATAACAATCACACTAACTATATCAATTAAATCTTTGTTATTTTGTATGAGCTCAGTGTAAATCAATTTAACCCAGTTTTAAAGTCGTGAGAATATTTTCGTTTGTTTTGTAGACACGTAAGAAGGTTACACAATAAAGGTGTGATAGTGTGGCGGTCACGGACCGTCGGAGCGACGTGAACTGTTCTATTTAGAATTGGCATGAACGTTATGTAGGCGATGCGTAGGTATGCGGAACTATTCATTCAAAATAACACTCATCTATCGGGAACAGCTATTTTTGAGCCAAACTAATTCTCTTTTTATCATTATTCAGATGTCTATGCCAACTGCAGCTTAGAGATATGAAATAAATATGAAATATTGTATGAACGGCTAAATTTGACATTGTTTTTGTTATGAATAAGATAATAAGATAACTTACTGTTGTTATGCGCCGCTTATCCCAATGCATTGATATTTCGGCTTAAAATTTTGTTTTTTATTGCTTCATACAGATTTTTATAAAAATACATCTTATATACGGTGTGCGAGTTCTTCGATAAGAACTATATATAACTGAATGTGGGTGAAATTAATAAATCAATAGCACTTTCTTATCTTGTCGCTACGAGAAATATATGACTTGTTATCTATAGCTGATAGCATTCTCTATAAATACATTATTATTAAGGGTTATGTTATAAAATGTAAGGATTATAAAAAAATCTCACGCTTCATTCACATCTTAACAAAAATTCATTATTTTTTAGAGAAGATCCCATTAAATAACATTTCATTGACACACTAAAGTTGCTTTCTTAGTAAATATTTAGTGTTTAAAAAAGTCGTACTTCTCCCTATAAAATGATATGTCTTTGTTGTATTTACAACTGTACGCAATGACTTATTGTTACAGGCAGAGTACTTTAAATGCTTACAAAATAATAATATATATCAGCACATTTCTCCCTAACCTCTACGTTGGAAGAGGGAGGGTGTACTGTGACTACGGGTGGGTGCCGTCATAACAAACGCTCAATGACCCACCCCACATCTCCCTTTGCGTTGAATATTTTCACTTTACGTATACAAAAACCTATTTTCGATTTGATATACAATGTACAATTCAAGAATGCTATCTTGTTTTATATTGTACGTATGTTTTAAGCCCTATTACTAACCCAGTTATTAACTACTTGTGTCGTATCTAAAAATAAAATGATATGTCACTAGCATAAATTAGTACTCGTTACCATGGTGGTTACTGTCACAGCGGAGGAGCTTTACATACTATATACTATGTGTATGTAAATTTAGGTTATACATACAGTTATGATAAGACATATATGTAGTTTCGTATAATCTTTCCACTTGAGATAGTAATTTTTTCACGATATATCCAGCTGTTAAATTATATTGCTTGTTTGCATTTTTATACCATTTCAGTGCTTGTGTTCTTTTCCGTTGATAATATTTTTTTATCATTTGATAAGGATTCAGTTTTACCGATAGTAGTGTCGAGTACTTCCACGTGTTCGGTTTCTGTACATATGAAGTAATAAAAGCTAAACAGTCGGTAAAAGCATTACTCTCATTTAAGGTCAACCACGAAAAACGAAAACATACAAATTCTCTGTGATGGTTGCCAATTTATAGAATCTAAAAATTACATTATTTTTTTAGGTTCGTTCTCCAAAAATATACGATGTTGGTTACAAAATAGTCTTGTTATGAAATCTTGTATCTCGCAAAAGTTATCGATGTTTATACAAGATTCTCTACTTTCTATTATTCATGATTTAGGGTAGTTCTTTCTAGCGAAGATACAAAATGATGCTTTATTTGAAAACGCAAGGTCTTGTCTATTGAAAGACGAATCCGTTTTTTTTTTGGGCCAATAGAAATTTTTTGTTAGTTTTTGTCATTTGCTGGAAGACTGAGATTTAACTTTTTTTAACTAATTTATCCTATTAGTTACTCGTACGTTATTTATAAGTTAATTGTTATAAACTATGCAAACCTTTCTACTAAGTTTTTTTTGTAACACTAATTGTTAATATGACACGAAAACAGTAAATGCAAATAATATAAATGTATTAAAATATAAATAACCACTAAACTGCCGGAAGCATCACGAAATATATGTAACTGTTTATCACAACGAGAAATCGCGGGTTGAAGGTTATCGAGTATGGAATTTTTAGTAATAATGTATCAGGTTCAAACGGCTAACATTAGCGTTGTAATTATTTGTTGTAAGGCACCAATGCAAGGCTCAGTAAAGATGACAAATCCATGGGTACTAATTTATTTCTTAATGAAATGATAGAATAGCGTGTGGATGCATTTTTGCTAAATTTACTGAAAAAATAACCACAGGCTGCGTGCGTCTTCAAATCTCAAGAGTAGTTACAATAAAACGGACTATTTACTTCGCATTCCATTTATAATAATATAGCGATTATTTATTGCCTCATCGATTATCGCCATGAAAATAGCAAATGCTAAAACCATTGAAAACACGAGGAAAATATAATAGCAGAATTGTTAGATGTTTATTTTACCTTATATAATCAAGTTTCCTTCTCTCGAACAAGGATAAGTTTTATAATGTACTAGCTGTAGACCGCGACTCCATCCGCGCGAAATTTAAAATAAAAGTAAAAAAGTAGCCTATGTCTTTTTCCAGACTATGTTCTACACCTGTGACAAATTTGAGCCGTTCCTGAGACACCTTTAAACAAACATCCATCCACTCATTTAAAGTTTCGCATTTATAATATTAGATTTTAAGAATCATTTTTATGGACATTCGCCAGTAATAATTAGGATATACATTAAAAGGTGTTAATTTAACGGAAAAATATGTATAAATTGTATGCTGTTACGATGAATTTGTTCAAATATAGAAATAGAATATTACTCTATAGTGCAATCTTATCCTAATTAGAGCAATATTTTCTATACCACGACTTTATTGAATGCCATTAAAATGTTTTTGTATGTCCTGACAATTATTTATAATATAAAAATGTGTATATCTGCAAAGATACACATTCTATTACAATGTATGTAAATTGAACTGCCACATAAATTTAGTGAATGTGGACGTAACAGAGCGAGGCAACGTTTAAGGCAATAACTTGGGTCTAGATGCTAGATAGTGTTTAGCAATTTATACTCCGAGCGCACGAAACTTTGCAGTAGCGTTCCCAAATTATAATAACTACTGTAGAAGTCATATTGGTGTTTATATGTCTATACTTCTAAACCATCAACTCTGTTTAGTAATAACATATTGAAGTTAAAAGTTAACGAAATTTATTTTATAGATGTTATTAAATTCATAGTAAATTACGATTTAGCAAAACATTTTGTAAATCACATAAAGTTACCTAAAATTCTTAGACACAGCTGATTTATAACTCGGTTTTATGTCGTCTTTATTCGAGGTTGTCTAGGTACTAGGTAACTGTACGCAACTCTTTTATACTAACGTGCTGTTGCATCTCCGCTCTATGCGTTCTAAATAGAAATGCGCACGTCAATGACCTCGTTCCGTTAAAAAAAAAATCGCTATATAACTTCACACATAAAAAATGAAGTCTAATTACTTATTTAACTCGGAGATTCAGATTAAAAATAAATATTTTTTTAAAAAGGTATCTTTTCTTCACCCTAACTATTTTTTCGATTTGATAGCTATGAGGTCGTAATACGAGTATAGTGCATGCACATTCTTCTTTGTAAGGCACTGTACGTGCCAGTTGACGGAGCTCGCTAAACCGGAAATCACAGATACGTTTCAACGAAGTGCTCTTACTTTCTTCTTCCTATATAGTTCAGTAGCTTAAAGAAACAAGTTAGTTAATGGAATTCAAAGCTCTAGTCTATTCTTCTGAATTTAATTTTCCTATTCCTTCCATAGCGTATTAGACTTATGTACGTACATTTAAAGAAATATACGCGTAATTGCATTTCTAATGATGATAAATTACAAAAAGAGTATATTCTCTTATTAACATAACTCTCTTTTTATGTTATGTAATTTTTTTATTATTTTTTTTATTTAAATAACGGTTTTAACCCTTCTGTAAAATAAAGTTATTGACATTTTCAATTTGTTTTTCTAACAAATTTGTTAACGTATAAATAGTATGAATGAGTATAGCCCTAAATGAATATTTACTGATCAGAAAAATTAAGCACATAAAAAGTAATTGTTTTATCATGGGTTTCTGAGACCAAAATTCCCGTTTAAAATATATATTGTTATCTATTTTTCGTGAAAAATAATCAGAAACTATATTGCGCATATTGTTTATCTGTAGCACGTCTTATTTGCCGGGAAACCGTCTAGTCTAGAACATACATCATCGACCTGTCCTTATCCCTATGGAGGGTCGGCACAGTATGTACTACTCCTCCATACATCTAGTCTAGTCTAATCTAGAACATACATTTAATTTAAATTAATCTGCACTAATTAAAAAGTAAATTAATTTATTTCTATGTGTTATTAAACTTACAATTGTTACATAATAATTTATAATATGATTCTTATGAAAATTTTCATAGTAATTATGATATTATACTGCTCCAGTTGCAGTTTAATTTCGCAGCTTGATTGACTTCAACAACGATTTATTGATCCTGGAATCTACTCTGTAGAAAAATCTACTCTGTATATTCCAGGACGTTATTACTCTTTCCTATCCTTTACTATAATATTCTTCTGTCTTTTTCCTTTTAATTATACTTGAGTACTGAATTTATCTGTTAATATCAAATGATTCACATAAACTTCTGTAGTAAAACATTGAGTATTGCATAAGTATCACGTAATTGCTAAAAAAAATACACTGGCTCTATTCTTGGACGTGCACGTGTACTATGCTAGTCCATTTGCCAGTTTATTTTTAAAAATATAATATAAAAGCGACTAGACGGCTTTCTTTTCATTGTATAATGATTGTGTTTTTATTAAGAAAATTAATTATAGTATTCCAAAATCTTGTATAATTTGCAATACTAAAACAATATAAATGTATGTGCTTGTAAAACTAATTTTGTTGCTGCTAACATTGTCTTTGAGATATTCAAACTAAATGTAGTTTGAATATCTCAATGTGTGCAATGGCACTGGGCGTCCTGCCAAAATGATTTCCGCAGACAAAATGTATGCAAAGAATTTCGTTTTTTAACTAGTTTGTTGCAGAAAAAACGATGTAAAAAAAATGTCAGTTTTGTATGCAGCGTTGACGACTTCCTGCTGTAATATGAGATTTTATTATTAATATTTTTTTTGCATTTACGTCAGTCTATCACTATTTAACATTTTGTTTACCAACAGGAAGCTTTATTTTTCGTAGAAAGTGTAAAAAAGAATTTTCCCAAGTGACAAAATAAATGTGAGATTTAAGTTGGTAGCTGTAAAGATTTTGTTATAGTTGTAATTAATCATTTGTTTTCTGTCTGTAAAAACATGTACCTAATTATTTTTAGCAAAGGAATCTGAGATCACATGTCTAGTTTTTGTTATAAATGTACACAAAAGTAATTTATTTGTATTTTACGTCAAAGTCGCGTCATTGACGCAAACAATTCAATAAATAAAACGTAAGTTTTCAAGGTTTTCGTAGTTATTGTACATATTTTTATTTTAAGGAAGTTTATAATAAATTCACAATACGTGAACTGTCGGAATCTTATCATGTTTTTATGTACTATCTCTGAAGAGCTGATAGCTAAGTCAACTAAACACTTTATCATACGAATGATAATCATTTCACGCAAACTATCGCCCGATTGTGAAGAACTGGGTCAAGATACGAGACTTGCTATATTTGTAGCGATGACTGGCTATACATTTGTTGCGTGTCTGACGATTTTTAATGTGGTTTTGATGAGGCGGAATCGAGATCTCGTCGCTTCGACAACATGGCTTCAGACCAATTATGATTGTAGCCCATTTAATTCTCTTATCGTGCCAGCTGGAATTTATTAGTTCATTGTTTTAAAATTAAACTATGAACATGTGCTTAATTCAAGATGTGGAGGAAGCGATGAAGATATGTAGATTTAACGTGTTGGAAGATGAGCATCGTTGTACGTTATGAGAAAAAATTTAGACATGAATGAATGCAAACTATTGCTTCAAGTAGATATGTTTACTATTATTTTCACACTATTAAACACGTATTTAATGCAATTTTACAGTTTTTTATTAAAACCTTTAATAAAGTTCAAAGAAGAGCTAATTTCAAATTAGGTGGTCATATATGTATAAAATTTATTTGTAAAGATTCCAACTTTGCCATATTGCGGCCTACTTAGTAAATCCAAGAATAGCTGGCCTGCATACTGTCACCCTCTGCATATTTGATAAGACAGCGGGCGGCTGTAGTTACCCTCGGAAAAGCCGAGTGGGAATCGGCGCAGGTGGCCTCCTGCAAACGTTTATTGTGTAAATATATGATGTACTAACAAAGATAATGATGTATGATTGCCACTTTAAAATATACTGCGGAAATGCTTAATTATATTCGTAGGTTGATACAAAAATAAAGTAAAATGAATTCTCATTTGAAACTATTGTCCATTCATTGTAAATTGAATCAGATTTCGACTAACAGGACATAAGCGCCGCGCCGCAACAATTTAATAAAACAATCTTGGTTGTTATTGGATACTTCCAATTAAAATTACGGGTTTATAAGCTGCTGTTAACTGGATAAATTAATTTTTGGTACCTCTTAATTCCCTCGTAATCTCTTAGCAGCTTAGTATTTCCATGTTAAAGAACGTAAAGTTACATCATGTTGGATCTAGGTGTCTGTGCAAAGCCAATTACGGTTGTTTAGAGATCAAACGTAACGTTGAGTTGGATAATTTAATAATTTGTATGCAGGCTGCAGAGGTGTCGGCCGCACATCTCGCGGATCTTGGTCAAGGCGAGTTTGTCTACCGTGGCGGCTAGCCAGCGCGTAATGCATGTTATTTTTCAGATTTTTTATTGATTACTAACTAAACGCGGCATGCATTGCAATACTTTGACAAAAACAATCCAAAATGTCTAACTTCGTTTTTCAGTCAGACATTTAAAGCATTAGTGTAAAAAATATCAAATATTATTTTTTTAGAAGATACTGCGGAGAGGGAAACGAAATGTATAGGTTATCTTAATTATAGAGCGTCGGTGGCTCAGGGGTTAAGCACTTGATTTGTAATCAGCAGCTCCTGGGTTCAATCTCGCCATGTACCAATGTGTTTTTCGATTTACATACGTACATTAATCCGACATTCTTACGGTGAAGGAAAACATCGTGTAACTTGCACATTGCGAAATTCATCGTGGCCAGCGTGGTTAACTATGGCTTAGTCACCCCTAGCTTAGGGTAGGCGCCGAGCCCCTCAAAGAGTACGTATAGTAAGCTAAGGATGATGATCTTATTAATGAGAAAACTGTATATCTGTTTTTCTACATCTAATAACTAGAAGTGTATTGAATTTAAATATATGTAGCTATAATATTTTAAATTAATATCGGCGCCGTATCGTCGTTAATTTTGGAATCGTTGAAGTTATACTAATGAAGTGAAATACGTCGGAATTCGTTAGGTAACTGTCTCTATAGATAATATTTATAATAACTATTCATGAGAAAACGTGAGAATTTTAATAACTTTTATGGAATGAACTGGTAAATGCACATAATAATCTCAAAAAACGTTTCTTATCTATGCAAATAAATTTGCTACACAAAATAATACGTTTTATTTCATATATTTGTAATAAAAAATCTTCGTCTGTTAAGTATGTTGGCAGACCACCAGAAGGTTTTAACGGACTATTTTTTAATTTATCATTTTTTTGACCCTAGACTGGTATGAAATCACTGTCAAGTCTCAATGTCACAATATTGTATTAAGATAAAGCCGTTATAAATAAGGAAATCGATGCGGTATCATAAATCGCTTGGCTACGGGCCAGTGGAGATATGGCCGACACGATCTCAAGGGCACTTAAATTTATGAGTATTCAATGTAAATGTTTATATACGGTGCTATGAATTATTTTACGCTGTAAATAACGGAATTTTATTTTCACAGCTCTGTTTTTTGAAAAGTAAACAAACACACAATTGTGGAACTGCTACTAAGAATTGAATCCATATACATACATAATCCATTTGCGAAACGTTGACAAGTGCGGATTAGCTGGATTATTTATACAACACTTAGCAGAAGATTTGTGTGCGATTTCAATTTCGCAGAATGTAGTATTTTAATTCTCTAAATTTAATTATTAGTAACCGTCGCCCGCGACTCCGTCCGCGCGGTATTAAAAACATTATTAGTAACCTATGTGTTCTTCCAGACTATGTGTTTCTTACATCTATGCCAAATTTCGTCAAGATCCGTTGAGCCGTTCAGGAAATACCTTTATAATAAATACCATTTATAATATTCTCGTAATAAGATAGACACGGCAAGATAAGTTTTTGATGGAAAGATAGCATTTAAAATTAAATCCATAGATATAACACTAATACATTCCTAAGTCTATTATAAAATACTACCAATAAATATGTTTATGACATTGTAAAGAGATATTTAATATATTGAAATCGTATTAAACAAATATTAATCGCCTACACGTATAGTTTACGTTTGTAAATAAAAACAAAAGGAACGCTATCAAAGATTTTCCACGGAGGTTACGTCAAACGTTGGAAATATATTCATTCGTGTCAGCTCATCGTTTTTTTTTTTTCATCTCGCTACGAGCGACGCTTATAATAGAATTGGAAATGTGCCAACGTCGATTTGCGGTAATCGCGCTCCGAGTGGCTGTATCAACTAAATGTTGATTGATGGCTTCCCTTCCCCGCAAATGAACGAATTGACCTTTTGCTAGTGCAGTTAACTCCAATCTAAATTTGGTATCAATTTCGGTGTAGGATTTAAACGCGATCCATTTAGCGGCCGGGTGCGATTTCGTGAAAGAGATGCTAAGTGCGTTCTCATTTTGTGTGCTAATTATATATCAAGTGCAAACAAATAGTTTCTGACATGGTTATGTGTGAATATTTGAATGCAAACAATTGTTTACATGAAGTTTAATAAATCTTAAGTTCATATTATTACATCTTTTTTTAAATGTTTTTGTAATATACAGGTTATTTATTTCTTCGAAATAAATACTAAAACATTTGATCTTGTTAATTTAATTTAAAATCGTTTATTGTCCACATCAAAACATCAACGATTAAGTATACACGCATTACCGCTGTGAAATCTCCGATAAAGCAATTAAAGTTCAATCGTGCAAAGCGCGGCCGTGCTCCATACACACTCAAACAAACAACTCGCCGACCCGAACTCCCCGTAGCCGGCTTTTAATGAGTTTCAGCTTAATTTACAGTTATTGTTTTACCCTTGTGGCCGCGGATTCCAAAGTTGTTACATCCGTTGAATACCAAATGGAGTTTGCGTACAAACTTTAAGTGGTCACGTAAATTAACTTACAGTTTGAGTGTTGAGATATCGGATTAATAAAATAGTTTGCCGTCAAACGAATTTTAAGTTACTTTGTAACTTTAAAGATTTTACTATTTGCATAATTGTTATGGCACCGATTTGATAAATATGTAACAATAATAAAACTTCGTAGCGACCAACAAATATCACCTTACACCACTTGATAAGTTGAGCCTTTAAAATTTGTATTGTTATTTTTATTTACTTTTGATACAATAACAACTATATCTGCTATTAACTTTATTGAATTTTAAATTGAATGAGATTAAAATAATCTTCTAATCCACGATCACTTTGTTGAAACAGTTAGGTATATGTATAATAGTTCATCGAACTGATATGACATATCTTTGTGTATTTTTTAAAGATTCTGAATAAAAGATAAGATTTTTTAATTATCGCGATATATTTAATATATCAAAAAATTGTTAAATGAAATAACTATGTACAAGATTTTTAAAAAAGTACCCTCTTGTTAATCAGTTAAAAACACTTATTATAATATGCTTTCGCAATAATGTGAATAAAATATTAACAAAATACCTTTTAAGCGAAATGTGTGTTGTCTATATTTAAAGCTCTTAGCAGAGATAAAGAGAACATACATAATTGAAAGTTAATGTCTTCATAAATGTGAAAGAAAAGCTCTTTGAGTATAGAGCGTGTATTAATCTCGTTATTTCACAGTGAATTCCAACAGTAATGAAGTTTTCCAGCTCGCGTCTTTAGCCCCTTCCCCGTTTCTTTGACTTCATAATTAATTTCCTAGGATCGAGATTCCGATCTGACTCAATTATGAAATAAGTTTGTCGAGAAGTTTCCTCAGTATTTTGAAGGTTCCCTCAATTGCTTTTGCTTCAATAGACATTCTCTTAAGTAACGTTTTTGATCAAA
>DWMU01000106.1:0-12561 GCA_018246175.1 Papilio zelicaon
TTGTCACGTATATATAGACATTTCCGAACCAAATATACTAAATTAAAAGAATGAAGATGTCCACACTTGGTTGTTTTATTACTTTACTAGTTTTCGCCCGCGACACCGTCCACGACACAAAACTTATAAGTAGCCTATGTGCTCTTCCAGACTATGTTCTACATCTATACCAAATTTCATCGAGATCCATTGAGCCGTTCTGGAGATATCTTCAAACAAATATCCATCCATCCGTCCAAACATTTGCATTTATAATATTAGTATGATTTTACATAATTATATCAATCAACAATCGCTACATGTATTTCTTTGTCCTTAAATCGAATGGATTATATTTTCCAACTTTGACACAAATAAAACTTAAATTAGTATAACAGTTCTAAATGAGCGAATTTGGTATATTTATATATACAAAACATTTAAATTACTAAAAGTTAAAGCAGCAAGCTATTTGAACATTATTGCTTTAAAATTAACCATTTTCTTTAAATCGATGAAAAAACACAAGCTAAGAAAATAAGAACTTTTGATATGAAGGGATTCCTCGCATTGTTTTCTGGATCCGGCAGCCAGGGACCACATTGTCGGTATCCTTCTTCCTGTGGGGAAAAATAGCAATTTTATTAACTAGCGATATTGCATGTACTTTTGTATCAGGATATTAAAAGCTATAACTTCTGCTTAAAATTATTTTTATGACTGCCGCTTAATGAAAGGATAAGTTTAGGAAGTGTTCATATAATGCATACATATGAGTAGTTGTGTGGGAAGCACTGCACGTGCGGCGGGCGGCCTGGCAGTGGTACCCGGTTACGCCAGCACGCCAGCCTGCTCGCTGACGGCTCCAGTCCCGCGCGACCGTCCGCCATCTCAACCTGCCATCACATTTTTATAAACAAAAAGACTGCAAGAATGGGCTTAAATAATCATTTAATTTATATCATAGTTTTTCTAAACGTAAAATGAAAGTAATGATAGTTGTACAACTTAACAATGATAGTGAATCAGAGAGAGAGAAAACAGAGTTTATTATGATTTAAAACCCGACAAGTTTTTTGGTTAAGATTTTGTACATTATAATAAATGATAAATCAGCGGTGCCGATACATTTTACGTCTTAGTCCGAGATGCAATCAATTGTAAGCAGATACCCATCTAATATTGATAATATCGATCTTGATTAAAATGCATCAATATTATAATCGATTAAGATATCCATTGCACAATAATTATTATTAATTACATTTGGGGAGACTGCGTGTGTTTGTGTATTATATGTATGTACCCTTTCATTGGTTAATGGGTTGTTGAGCGGTCTTCCGCGGTGTGGGCAAGCGTTGTACACGGCCAGCAGGATCAAGTTGGTGGCGGGTACCGGGGCGGCGGCCAGCGGCCAGCGACATGCGTGAGCATTGCGACGCAAGGCTTCCATTGCCTTTGCTGTACGCTGAAAACAATACAAGGCTATCTATGTACACTTCGCTTATACATTTTTACATCTACTGTCTTATTTCCATTCATAGGCCTCTTCTACTTACAAATTAACTATCTCTAATTTGTCTGGCAGTTTGTCTTTGAGCGGTGGAGACTTAACATATGATGAAACTCGTGATTTTTCTTTAGAAATAAACTTTTAAAAAGTTTTGCATAAAAACGTCAGGTTTAATACATTCTTCTCCATTTAATAAAAAAAAGAAATAAATCGCAAGAAATAACTTTATACGGAGGAAATTCAAGCAAATCTCTTGCGAATTGTCTAATAAAGTCCTAAAATAGCAACTTATAACACTAACCTGCAACTGATAGATAGGTCTAGAACGATCGCAGGCCGCGAACCGAGTTCTATTGACAAGGACGCGCGGGTCGTAAAGCCGCTCGTACTTCTCTCTCTCAAAGTCTTTCTGTACGCGTCTGTGTCTCTTCATCTTCTCTGCTTCTGTTTCTGCTGTTACATTTTTACCTGTATGAGAATATAACGACTTAATTCATGGTGCATAGACACAAGGAGGGAAAATAACGTGCAATTTACATAAAACAAACGAAAATAAAAAAAATATTCTCCCACTTACCAGTACTTAGTAAAAAGAGGACTGTGGCCAGGTCACTACTAATATGGAAGATAGTCCTAATTGAAAGCCACAATGAACGCAGGATCGACGGTAGAGACTGAAAGAAATTAATTACTTTATTTATAATAATGTTATAACGAGGAAAGATTTTAAAAGGTAACTAAGGTAACTGTATTTAAATCACAAGTTAATCTTGAAACTCCTTAGCTGACTGACCATTTTTTTAAAGTAATTTTATTTTCGTCGAATTTGTTTCCATACAAAAAGCTATCTGCAATCAAATATTTTTTCAGGCACGGAAAATTTGATATATACACACTTTGTTTATTTGGTTATATGCTATACAACAGACTTACAGGTGCAGCGGCATGTATCTTCTCATTCTCCGGCGGGAAACAGACGCCCTGGTAGTCATGTATCCAGTGTAGTTTGAACACGCTCGCATTGAGGAGCGCTGCCATTGCCGCGGGATGTACATTCGCGAGGTGATCTCTCAAAGGTTCAATCTCTATGTCATCGTCCAAATCCTCACGCACTTTAGACACGATCCAACCCTCCTCGTCTATGAGTACGCACGACCAATCCTTGTTGTCGCAACGAGGCTCGCATTTACTCTCGTCTTCTTCGGGACACTAAAGAAAACCTTGGATTACTTTTGATTATTCTACTATTTACAGACCTTTCAGTGTTGGAAAAAAAACTGAACACATCATGAATGCATACATAGATATTTCTTTTTATTTTGCAATTGTCTATTTTAGTGAAAACTCGTGGTTTGGTTGATATACTACAGCCGCTCAGCTCAAACTTCTTAAGAGCTTTATAGCTTGTCAAATTAACCCGAAGGCTTCCTTGGGGATTTCTACAACTTCTTGTTATCGTTATTTGATAAGGTTAGATTCCATAAAGTAAGTAAATGGTTACATACGTACTATTATATTATGTAAATCTTACATGTATATTAGTGACAGTTTTAAGCAGGTCATCCAGATGTCTGGGGTAGAAGTGGAAGCCGGCGACGCCGAGCATGCCTTTGTTGCCATAGTCGAGTACCCGCGCCGCCGTCAGCCACAACTGATGCTCACTTACCTGGGGTAGGTATTAAATAAAAAAATTTATACATAGATTGATCCGAATAAAAATGTTTCATGTTTGAATTTGATGAGAAAAAAAGTGTTTTACCGAAAATTAGTTTAGAATTTACGAGTTTTACAGTCAACGAATTAAATTATAATCCCGCTTAAGATCGAATATATGTAAAAGCTAAAATTTAACACTGTATATTACTATGACAGATAGACTCAATTGCATCATGATCTTCAAATGAAATTATACCACGAAATTTCCGCTTCAAATGAAATTATATGCGTGGAAAACAAACGTCCTCGGTTGTACATACTTGTGGTTGTGGCAGGCCAGTGTTGCGCAGACGCCGTATGGGCGCTAGAGGCGCGTGTATGACGAGAGCGGGCGCGTGCGCGGCGGCGCGCGTGAACCAGGGCTCGGTGGCGCCGCGCGACCACGCCGAGCCCGGCGGCGGCACCGCGTGCGGACTCGTCGCCTCGTAGTATTGCCAACGAGTCAGACCACTCTCTGTTCAACAATATTTAAACAAGGATTCATTAGCTATGAAAAGGTATAGAATAAAGAATTTTTTTAATAATTTAGTGGCGAAACATCACTCTAATTTAACTCCTTACGAAAAATTTTTTTCTGTTACCACGAGTTTCACTACCGAAATACTGTTGTCAACCAAAACATTGAAAATCCAGTTATTTTTTTGAAACGATTACAAAATGTTCTGGTAGCGTTTCGGCTCTAGAATCTCAGTTGAAAATTCTAATAATTACCACTTGCAAAGAATGCGATGACGGATCCGAGCTGGCAGGTGGAGCAGTCCTGGTCCTCATCTATCTCCGACCACTGCGCTGTAGCTATCGCCTCCGCTGATATTCGCGCCATCAGCTCTTCGTTACCTGTATAACATTTGTAGAACAAACATGCTTATGAGTTCAGTTACTATTTTCTTCTACTTTTTTTCTTGGCTTTTGCCAAAAGTATTAGAAAAAGTCACCTATTGACAGTTTTCAGTTGAATTCTTCGTAGAGAGTATGAATGGCTTGTAGAGTATGTTAAAATTTGTATAGAGAAAGATTTTTCTTTCAGCATTTAAAATTCACGTCACTTTTTACTCAGGTTTGCAAATTTCCCTCAATGAAGACGCAACCTTCTTTTATTCATGACAACTTACATTGGTAAGGTTTTTCTTGTAATGTTGGTGGTATTGGCGAGAAGGTGTGCCTAAGATTCTGCATTTGAAAATTGGGATCATTTTTCCGTCGCTTCATGAAGTATAAGATCTCATCCTTTTGCGAATCGAATTGTGGTTCCACGTGCCGACAGTATAACCTTAAAATAGACAATAAGATCAGTAATAAATAATAATAACACAATATTAACAAAAGATGATCATTATTATCTCCCTGGCCTTTTCCTCACTAGGGTCATTAACGTAGGGTCGGCACACAAGGTTTTAAAAACCTTAAAGTTTTGGCTTAATTTTTTACGACCGGCCGCATGTAAATGACCTATCATTGGCTGGGATCATTGCGGAAGGCAGTAGCATTTGTAGCACCGAAAGGCAAGTCAATACAAAAAAATATAAATCCATATTAGTTGTGCCTTTTTCCAATAATTTACACGTCCTCATACATTTTAAAACTGCTTTTGTAATTTTTAAAGATTTTAGTATTATGGTTTTTTTATGTTAACAAAAGATGATAAATAATAAAATAAAATAGCAGTAAACGTCCGTAAATGTGGAATGGTCTGTCCTCGGCGGTATTTCCAAACCAGTACGACTTAGGGTCCTTCAAGAAGCGAGCGTATATCTTTCTTAAAGGCCGGCAACGCATCTGTAATTCTCTTAGTGTTGCGGATGTCCATGGGCGTCGTTGATCACTTCGGTGTTCGCGCCGCTCGTTTGCCCCCTTCTCTTATAAAAAAAAAGTAAACAAATAGTTAATAATTATTACCAATCAGGATGTGTACAGAAATCCGTCTCTGTCAGCGTCTTATACGCCTCTTTGGCTAGTTGCTGCGTGAAACGTTTTGTGTTTGGTAATGCATGTCTACCTTCCTTGTTAGGTAGTACCACTACTGCTGTGTAATGTTCTAAAATACGTTTCCAATGGTATTGTTGCGTCTCCAGTAATGCTCGCATACCTTTATCGTAAATATATTTGCTGTACATTGTCTTATTGCCTTCATGTTGATCGATTACAAGAGTTTTTCGGAACTGAAAATTAAAAAATCTTTAAAACCATATAAATGAGATTGATATGCAAAAGTGGGCAAAAATTAATTAAAGTTAGAACAATTGGATTAACGTTTATTAAGTTTTAGATTGGTTTAATTTAAATCAGCTTAAAAATAACAATTACATTAGCTAAACTAGTTACGATTATGTAATAATTAGATAATAATATAAAAGTAATCGCATCTTGACAATTAATCTTCTTCTATATATATAAAAGAAAGTCGTGTTAGTTACACTATTTATAACTTAAGAACGGCTGAACCGATTTGGCTGAAAATTCATGGGTATGTAGTTGAGAACCAGGATACGGACATAAGATACTTTTTATCCCGTTTCCTTTTTTTAAATTCCGCGGGAACGGAGTCGCGGGCAAAAGCTAGTAATTGATAAAAATATATTTTAGCACTGATTTATTATTTAAAAGTCTCGTTTTATTATCTAAATCTTAATAAATGTTTCTAATGTGTGACGTTTCGATCAAATCTCTTATCTTTTTAATATAATTATCATGTATTTGGAAATTGTGCATTGCGTACATTTTAATGAAAAATATATTCTTATCTCTGTTTTGTTAAAGATAATCTCAGAAACCAACGATAAGTTAGTACCATCTTTCGGTCACAATACTGAGTAATGTAGCAAAATCCAACATACCCACTAACGTTTCGCAGAGAACAACCCACTCTACGTCGAGAATTGAATCAGGGATGTCAAATTTTAATAAACCTAGGACCGAACACAAACGGCGAAAGAGAAAGGACGATCGTAAACCTTTGACTATTTAGTGTGGCAGCTGGTTTATTCATAAAAAATCTTACCTCGATCCAGTCTTTAGGATATTCTCTAGGCAAATGATCAGCTGCGGATTGTTCTAAATCTATAAAGTCCACTGTACGGTAGCCAGGTTTTAAAATATCACCGTCGAACTAAAATTACAGAAATAATAGAGTACGAAATTTGGAGAAGAAATTGACTCAATACATTAGTGACATTCCGTTGTTTTCTGAGAGCAAAATCTCTGTATGAAACATATCGTCATCCCCCTATACGGATGACAATATGTTTTAAAACGAAGAATATGGTCTCAGAAACCTGTTGTAGCATTAGTAAAAATATTCATAAGAGGTTTATAAGGTTACCACTGGTCTTAAATTGTCGTGTATCACAATGCTGCCTCGGTGATCTAGAAGAATAAACGATCCTGCAGGTCCGAGCTAAAACAAAAATCTTAATTATAGCCAGTCTTAATTATAAAAGGTAAAGAGAACATTCATTTAAAACTCCTGATAACGACACAAACATTGTCCTTCAGTTTGTAATCAAAGCACTCGAACTGATATCAGGCAACGAACATTTCTTATCTGGAAAAATAAAACGCATTGCTTCCGGTTATCGTGATATCAAGGTTGACGTTTGTACTGGCTTACTCTGAGGATAATCGGGGGTTTTATTCGGGTTTAGCGCACTAGTGATTTATAATAAGAATATAAATATATGCCAAACTAATTAACTACCTGGTAGTCATTATTAACCTGCCGTTTTCTGAACAGAGTCGGCACAATATGTACCGAAATTGAATCCCATATGCTATTTGACATATTCATACTTACTTGGGTTTTCCACCACATTTGTAGACATTTACTTTTCTTGTTTTTTACTTACCTTGTAATATGGTACGTGAAGTTTTAAATGATCAATAGGTATGTCAACACCAGCTACGCCGAGCAGTCTATTTACAGGATACTGAAATAAATATTTATGGATAATCTGTTTCTTGTACAAAACATACATGTATCTTATTATTTTACTTATGTGTGTTCGATGTTCTGCTTATTATGGTATAAAAAATTTCATTGTAAATCTATTAAAAGAAAAGCGAAATAAATTTTCTCACCGTTCGTGTAGAGTTTCTTTGTTTTTCCTGAAAATGAAAATTTTGTGTACTTTTGTGATATTACAATATTTTTGTTTGATAAAATTAATTTATTTACCTCGTCAAGTTTAATTGTTATATTCTGGAATAAAAAGAAATAACAAATTATTATTATTTTAGGTATTAATGTCGGCGCTTCGTACGGGACAAGTTATCGTCTTGGTTTCAAAACACCTTATTGGTCTTGGGCTGTCTTGGACAGATATTGGACATAAATGGAATTTTGCGTCCAATAGGCAGTGCTATTTGCGTTGTATAGGTTTTTTGTACACGTTCAAGGCGAAGTGAAGTTGGTAGACCAGCGCGGAACACAAATGGCATTGCAGCAAATGTGTGACCTATACCTTGGTTACAATAGTTATTCGATATTGGTCTCAAATAATTTCCAATGTGAAGTGCTGGCATTACATTGGGTTGAATACAACAGAGTTCAAAAACCTTATACCACTATTTTAAGAACCTTTAAGGAAAATATACGTTTCATAGAAAATGCATACCTATTTACTTATAATGCCTTACGAGGAATTAACTCTTTCTTAGAGATATAATTGTGATAGGTTGAATTCCTTGCGATAACCGATTAATATAGTACTCGTTCGGAAGATTAATAACAAAATACAAAACAATTTAATCATTTTATGTTTTTATTCCGTGATTACATAATCTGTTAAATTAATACGTAGAAATTAATGATAATTCAAATAGGAGTGCGTAACAAATTAGTGCGTGCTATTCTTATTTGCTCGACATATTTTATTGGTTGCAAAAAATCAAAACTAAAAAAAATCCCACTTAAAAATTTCTTGTAACTTTATGTAATTTTAATTTGTACTTATGTATAATTGTTCATGAAAAAAATAGATTTAATTGTCAATATTAAAACAAATCAAAGAATATATTGAGAATGGAAGAAAATGTGGAATTTGATTTAATTAATGTACTATTTTTGTTGGTACTTACTTCTAATGTTGTGTGGTCGAACACTGGTACTGAGACGGTGATAAGAAGGCGATAATTTAAATCTTCACCTTCGTAATAATAACCAAATTCATCCTGAAATAGAAAATAAAATCAATGGCTGAACTAGTACTTATGGTTTTGTTTTTATATCGTGACAATATTTGTTCTCCATTGCCAAAACATAGTAACAAAAATATTTTCTATCATTCGTCTTGAACAAAATGAGATAATAAGTTATTAACTAAGTTAAACTTAAATTAAGATAATCATAGATAAAAAACTTATCGATAGAGTCATATAAGTTTGACGTTTAATCGGGTCTCGACTTCCGAAACAAAATTTTGTACTGTAAATACACTGAAAATTTATCCAAAACATAAGCTTCATTTTTGTCCGCGGATCATTTATCTATAGGTTATAAATCTATGTTTATAACGATATCTTTTTTACGAGTATCTTGGCAGAGTAAATTAACTGTTGGAGGTAATCACTTACCAGACTTAACTGCCGTCTGTGGTCTTTGTATAACTGAGATTGATTGAGCAATTTCGCTTTGTTTTTACGCAGCAGTTTGTATCTGTACACTTGTTCAGCATTTTCCTTCTGCTTCCAATAGTATTCTCCTCTCCTAGGGTCCTAGTAGTTAAAATTAGACTTTTATTTAATTATCAGTCTTAATAACTCTTCGAGACTCTTTCGAAACGACGAACTCCATTTTATTTAATACACCTTGTGAATTTTTTTCAAATGTTGGACACAAGGATGTTTAGATAATTTTATAGTGAACAAGTTAACGCTTTTTCAGATCTAATGTTAAGTGGCTTCGATGATCTCTATTCTTAGACATTTGTTCTTTTCGTGATTTTTTGGGATATCCCATTGTGAACAAAAATTAATATTCCAAGTTTTTCAATAAGTTACTTACTGACCTCAATATTAGCGTACACATCACTGTAGACAGTAAGGCGCTGTTCCCTCTGCCCCACCAGAGGGCGCTCCAACACGCGCAATATTCTCATCACCTGCTCCGTGACGTCAGCCGCTGTGATCAACTCCGCGTAGTAACCATCGCGGGAACAGGTCAGTGTCTCTCCGTAACTCCTCGTGTCATCACGTAAACCGTACGGATCGTGCAGCCACATGACGAATAATCTGCAAATTATTGGAGATAGAAGAACAATAATCTTTATTGATTAATTACCTCTACGTGATCCTAACTGATGTTACAACTCGAGCTAGCTTGATAATGGAATGGTGTGACTAAATCAAATGCCAGAGTAAACTTGACAGATAGATGCTATATTAATTATACACGACTTACTTAGCTCTAGTTGAAATCGAAATATATGTGGATGGCTTTTGTCTAGATCTAGACAAAGAGTCAGTCTTTATTAGAGGTATTTATCGTATTTCATTTGAAAAAGCTTAGGAATTATGCGGCTTAAGCATGCTACAAAATTACATGTGTCATAATCAAAATTACCTTATCCGACCTTCAGGATCAAGATGGTTTAGCAGCTGAGTATAATTATCGTACAGGCTGTCGGTAAGCAGTACAATAGCCTGCTGACAAGAAGGAGGTCGATCCGGCGTCCCGCGCTGTTTCTGTAGTAGACGCACCGAATATTCCAGAACGTCTCCCATCCACGTCTCATTCCACATCTTGAAATGAGCTAAAGCCGCCATTATGGCTGCGGAATTTACGTGATTTGCCTGTCGGTATAACGATTGCTGTTCAATGCCGTTGGTTAAAAAAAAACAATCTCTACGAAACTTAATTTTTCATGTTCTTCTCTACTTTATTCAGATTTCCTGTCCTTGAGCTTTTTGTCACGCAATAGACATTATAATATTTCTTGTTGATGAATTAGAATGATGGACATGGTCTGAGCTAGGGAATACAATTAAAAAAGTTTTCATCTTCCCATAAAGCAAAATTGCAGCAAGTTATAACTGACATACTCACCGATACGAGTTTGTCATTGAAGCACGTAATGGGCGAGCGAACCGTGACATTGAATCGTAGCACGTTCACCTGGTCGTCGTCAGTCAGAGCGCTCAGTAGTGCCAATGTTAATTGTTCGGCAACCAACTGTATACAGAGTAACCAATTAGTTTGGGTCTCTCATATTCTCTCATATACTCTATACGATCTTGATACTAAAGCGAGATCCATTTTAACAGAAGTAAATTATCATTACTATTAAGGACTCTGAGTCAAGCGATAAGACTATTAGCGACATCTAGGACAATTAATGTATGTTAGTACTAACATATAGGTACTTGTGAAGGGTTACTTTATGAAGTACACAAATAATATGTAGGTCGTATTGTTTTTAGTCATCGATGTAATCTTATCTACTTACCAGATTGGATGAGTTAGTCATAGAGCCTGACGCGTCCAGTAGAATGAGTATGTCTCGGGGTGCACCGCTCGCACTGACGTACCAGGGACGCAGCCGACAGTCGTATATGTCTTCTACGTCTAACTTCAGTTTATACATGGTGTCCCATAATGCCGCTAGAAAGAACAATTTACTAAAAAATTCGCTCATTCGCTCGGTAACCACCAATGCGTTGTAAACTCCTGGCCTATCGTACAATTTCCTAAGATTCGTACTTCTGAATATAAGAACTGATATAAGAAAATACCTGGATAATGCCTTAAAAATCCTTTAGCGTTGCAAATGTATTGAAAGTCTAATGTAGCATCACGTGCATAATTTTCTTTGAAAGTGGATATGAGACCTTCTGACCAATGTAGATGTTCTAGTATTTTAGGATCTGTAAGAGGAGTAATGGTATAATAATCTTACTAATATTATAAATGCGAATGTTTGAATTGATGGATGGATGGATGTTTGAAGGTATCTTCAGAACGACTCAAAGGATCTCGATGAAATAAATAAATGTAGGTCATAGTCTGAAAGAAAACATAGACTACTTATTATGTTTCTTTTGATTCCGCGCTGACGGAGTCGCGGGCGACAGCTAGTATTATACGTGGTTAATAATAATATTATTATTCCATCTTCTTTCAACCATCGGGATTTGTAATAAACGACTTGTTGTTCTTTGATATGTTGATAATCTTTGAGCATGATATTCAGCTGTAGGTTAGAAGACAGTAAGAGAGAAGAAAGATCAAATTACCGCAATCAAAAACTTCTACTGCTACATGCACGCTACTTGTGTCCAAAGATACATTAGCATCAAAATGTTTGCTTTTGTACAAGTTCACTTTGTTTAAGTTTCTACAGCTTAACGGGAATGTGAAGTTTCGGCGATCTTCTTTCCAATCTGTATCCTCTTTTTTGTATTGATCCAGATTCTGTCAATATGAAAAAAAAAATAGTAAAAAATATAAGCAGTATTTATTGTATAAGAATGTTATAGTCTGGAATTAGTCATATCAATTTTTATTGTTCTTGGAACCACTGCGTCACAATTAAAATGAATGAGAAAAAGTTTACGTTATACTTTTTTACTGACATCTTGCCTTGAAGATTTGCTTGACTGAAAATAATTGAGATTTTTTTTACGAAATTTTAATTCAAATTCCATGTATAAATAATCCAAGACCATTTATATATTATACTTGTCTCTACTGTGTTTTTCTTGAACGCAATTTTTAAGTAAAATCATCAATCAGCGTAAATTTTATTCACTTACCGTACTTTGCATATACGTGTAATTTGGTGGAGGTGGTACATTCTTCTTGGACAGTTCTTCTGCTTTCCTCATAATTGCTTCTGCAGCTTTTGCCCTCTTAGATAAAAGTTCAGTTAAAACTGTAGCCGCTTGGTTCACAATTTCAGTGCCATTGCGACGTACACTTTTCAAGTTCGAAAACCCTTTCAACAGTAGATCACGTCTCACTATCTGACTTTCGTGGTCTAACAGTTTGTCTGATATCTCTTTAGCCCATTCTTGTAGTCTGCAAAGATTTAAATTTTTTCTATTCATTTCATTTAATCATTATTGATATCTGACAATAAACGAAAACTATTTACTGTTTTTTAACATGAAATGTTTTCAGTGGAATTTTTCTTTATATTAATAACATTCTTTATTTTATTATTTATAAATTTATCGTCATATAATTTGTTACATGTATGAATTTTAGAAGCGTGAAAATAAAAATTTTTTGCTACTAAAAACATGAGTAATTTTTAAAATAAAAAAGTAAAAGGAGTATAGTTGATTACACATACTGTTTCACTGATATCATTTTAGGCTTCTTGCTAGCATTGTCCACAGGCACTGCCGACTTTAACGGA